>JAVGVS010001391.1:0-22313 GCA_032718565.1 Distichodus sexfasciatus
GCGTCTGTGAGTGCTACGTCGATAGTCAACTTCGACGGCAGATTTCTCCGTTTCTCACTTGGCGTGACAGGAGAAACCCGACTCCTTTGAATGTTGATATCTCAGTCATATGTCGTCCCATTCATTCCATATAGGTATGGTTTTGAAGCTTGATTTATGCCCTTTCATGAAAACATAACTCAATTTGGGAAATTTGTGACAAGCGACTGGTTTTGCCGTGGAGGGATGTGCCTTATCTGCTCAAACTGTAGAACCTGGACGTTCTCAAAGTTGAGATGACAACAAAGTTGACTTTGACTTGACTCCAGTAAAAATGAAAAAACCATCCATTTCCATGCTACTTGAGAGGAAGTACAAAATACTTACAGTACTCTGTTAAACAGATATTTGACTCCGGATCTTAATTTGGCTGTTTTGAAAATATATCAAATCTAAAGTTCATTTCGTTCCAAAAACGCTCCCATTTTTCCAGTAACCAAAGCGTACTTACGTATATGAAGTCAAGGTATAGGATTTTTCGTCCTGGTTTCCTCCCACAGTCGGAGGGCGTGCAGTATAGGTTAATTGGTGACTCGAAATTGGCCTCCGTAAGGTGTGAATGTGTCTGTGTGGTTGCGTAAGTGTGTGTGCCCTGCGGCGTGTTGGCGCCTGCCCAGGGTTGTTCCCCGCCTGCGCCCGCAAGTTCCCGGGATAGGCTCCGGGTTGCCCCCGCGACCCCAGGTGGGATTAAGCGAGCGACTGACGAAGAAAATGTAATATATAATAAGGGTTGATAATAAAACTGGTCTCGCTGAAGTGGAAATACATAACTTTTTTAATTAAATCTGTAAGAAAGTAGAGAGTGGAAGGTGCTAACGGTGGTAGTAGTTCAAATGGAACGTCCACGAAATTATACCGAAGTACTTTGACGCACACAAACTTGCCTCGCGTTCGCTCCAATTGCGTGACAACAGCCTTGTAAGTTCCACAAACAGATCTGTTTTGCTATTTGCTGCCCTCCCTCCCTCCACCCACCCACACACACACACACACACACACACACACATTTGCCTTCAAAAAATCATTATAAATATTTTATTTGATGTTTTTCCCAGTTGATTTTTTAATCTACGTGCGCATTAACCTTGATTTGAAATAACACTGCTGACAAATGCAGTCCGCCTCTCAGCATATTTTTTCATAGTGTAAGCAGCGTCTGTAGGTATTTGGCGGTTTGAACCCTTTCTTTTGTCCAATGAACCCGTTTCTCTTTCTCTGTGTCTGTGCAGGAGGTGCGGGAGATGGTTGCCCCTGTCCTCAAGAGTTTCCAAGCGCAGGTTAGTCACTGTGTGCTGGACTGAACTGACCGCCACGCTCTGTCTCTTGTTTCACACTAGCAGGCCAAGGCTCCAAACTCGGAAATCAGCGAGTTGTCAGTGAAAAGCAGCTCCGGCTAAACGCTAAGGCCCGGACCATACTTGCTGTGAGCTACGTGTGCAGTTGCGTTGGTAACGTTTGTGCCGGTATACAGTACCGGGCAGACGTTTTAGGCAGGTGTGAAAAAATGCTGTGAACAAAGAAATAGAAATAATGATTGTTTATTTTGATCAGTTTGCAAAATGCAAAGTGAGCGAACAAAAGAAAAATCGAAATCAAATCCATATTTGGTGTTACTGCTTTTTTGGTTTTTCCTTCAAACTCTTGCACAAAGTCAGGGATTTTGTAGGATTATAATCATTATATTATTTTGTAGGATTATAGTCATTATATTATTTTGTAGTCATTATATTATTTTGTAGGATTATAGGATTATAGATCTGTGGTTAGTTCTCCAAGATGTTTGGAACAACCTACCAGCCGAGTTCCTTCAAAAACTGTGTGCGAATGCACCTAGAAGAATTGATGCTGTTTTGAAGGCGAAGGGTGGTCACAGCAAATATTGATTTGATTTAGATTTCTCTTTGGTTCATTCACTGCGTTTTGTTGATTGATGACAATAAATGATGAACACTTCCATTTTTGAAAGCATTCTTCGTTCACGGCCTTTTTTCCACACCTGCCTAAAACGTTTGCGCAGTACTGTACTTGCGTCCGTACTGCGTGTCGTATTATCTCTAGCGTGTACTCCTCACCGCCAGGAGTCAGTGTCGAGGCCGCAAACCTAATAAACGAAAGAATACCCGCATGTTAAAATGGTCATCTGTTATTCCGAACGAACATGTCCTCACTCGAAGAAACATTCATCTTCATCATACTGAGACGGCAGCAGAGAATTCAAACCAAAATCGCGGAGATGGTGCGTTCGACCTCTTCATAGATCTCGTCAGCGAAATGGGGAATTCTTTTCTTGACTTTTGAGCGCCGATCTGGCAACACTGCCCCCTATAAATTACGCAGGTATTGCATCTCCGTATACGTTCCGTTCGTTTTTGAGCACAAAAACCGACGCAGGATACAGATCGCGGCTGTACGTGCAGTATTTGTCGGATGTTTGCAAGCGTCTAGCGGAGGATTTCCTTTGGTAATTCCACAGTTGGACACGTAAAAAACCTCTGTGTTTTGGCTGTGGAACGACAACGAGGAGCAGAGGAACCACGGCTAAGCGAAACGGCCGCTGCCTTCCGGCAGACTTCTTGCCAAGAGCATCACGTCATCCGCGTCCGCATTGCACCTCCTTATTGACTGGTATCATTTTACCGCCAGACTTGAGTAGCATTTCTGCTCCATTAACGTGCCTACGGATCGGGCCTTGCGTCTGCCTGTATCGCTCCTTCTCTTTCTCTCTCTCTCTCTCTCTCTCTCTCTCTCTCTCTCTCTCTCTCTCCACTTCCTGTCGCGATGGCGCGCTCCGCGTCCCTCCTCTTGACGCGCGCCCCGTCGAGAGAGTCACCCGATCTCCACCCGAAAGCCGCCGCTCCAGCCATTAAATGAAGATCGTAAATCATATTTGCCAGCCTGTTCCGCGGTCGGCGGAGCAGGCACGCATCGAAATGATACCGCAAATATGTTTTTCGGTGCGCGCGGCTCATGGCGAGTGATTCAGTGCTGTGCCGGATCGGGGCCGGCGCTAAATATAGCCACGGCGTGCGTCGCAAGGTACGGGATGGCATTTCCTTGACTGAGTAAGGTGTTTTCGGCCCGGCTTTGAAGACCCCCTCGGTCATAACAAGGCCAGCTAAAATGGCACCGTGTGCACGTCCATGACGGATGAGGGACATTTTGTGCTTTTTTTTTCCACTTTTTAAGGGACACTAACGCACCCACTGCCCACTTTATTAGGGACGGCTACCTTTTTTTTGGTGTGTGGCATTGCCAGGCCAGGCAGCGTGAGTCACCCGCTAAGTCACTCATTACAGATGTTCGCACCTGGTATGATTGGCGGGCTGTACCGCAGTACCTCGGATTACGTCACTTGCGTACGTCACGAGACGCGTCTTTTTCAAAGTCGCGCAGCTAATTCGCAAATAACGAAGGGAAAAAAATGCAATTCTACGTTTACAGCCTTTAGCAGACGCCCTTATCCAGAGCGACTTACGTTTCCTGATTTCAGGGACAGTTCCCCTGAGAGCAACTTCGGGTTAAGGGTCTTGCTCAGGGACCCAATGTTGGTAACGCCAGAGGTCGGACTCGAAGCCACAACCTCTTGGTCCAAAGGCGAGTGTTCTACCACTAGGCCACCAACACCCAGCTATAAAATTCCTCTAGAAATCACTGAATCGTTCAAAAGCGAGAGCGACCCCGTTTAAAAACAAGCGCATAAAAGTGTAAAGCAATAACAAGCCAGGACGGCACGTTGACGCGGTGGTTAGCGCTGCCGCCTCACGGCGAGAAGCCCCTGGCTTCGATCCCCGGGTCGGCCGTGGGGCCTTTCTGTGTGGAGTTTGCATGCTAACCCCCGTAAGGTGGGGCCAATTGTGTGTGTGTGTGTGTGTGTGTTCCCTGGGGTGTGTTGGCGCATGCCCAGAGTCGGTCGTAAGTTCCCGGAATGTTCCTTCGAAACGAACGCCCTACGTGTTTTTGCTGCCTTTTGTAGCTGCGTTCGATTGGCGTTTCACTGGCGTTCGCAATAGCGTCGTTTCCCTGGCGTTCGTCGGGATTTCCACGCCCAGACAACGTTGCATGCAGCGTTTATTTGACGCCCCCCGAACGCGCGGGCGTTCAAACGTTGGCGCCGAACGCCCGCGCGGACGCTTCGATTTGCTCCAATGAGCGGAAAAACGGTCGGCGTTCAACGGGCGCTCACCTGGTGCCACGAACGCCAGAAGAACGCCTGGTCGGAGGGGTCCAATTTCGCTGCATGTAACATTGTATGTGACAAAAAAAGGCTCATCCTCATCATCATCATCATACGTCCGTGTGAACGAGGCCTAAGTCATTCTGGAATCTGACGTGTTCTGGACTCCGTTGGCGATGTAAGGCAAGCTGTACCCAAATAGTCCAGTTTTGTTTGACTTCTGCCGCCAGAAACTCATCGGTTCAAGGGTGTGAGACTTGACGTCCATGCTCAGACCTGTGAATCCTAACGGGCAGGATTGCCACCGGGTCCATTTGTTCGTCGCTCTAGATTTTGACGACCAAAACCACGTTCTTGAGGTTTTCCTCGCTCCTATTTGTTCTGCAAAACTGGGCAGGAAAAACGACCGTTGGACCCCATGTCGTTGTCGCAGGCACCGCTATGTTGAGAATGAAACCGTTTCGCTGGGGTCAGAAACTCACCGATAGGGAAGAGTAAGAGGTGACAGACTTCACATGCTTTCACCTTGGACGCCTAAAACGGTACTTATATAGAATCGCAGCTTCTCTAATTGGTGGGATCACTGCTCATCCCATTTGCATTTGTAAAATTCAACGGGCGCACGTTTTCACTAACGTTGTCGTTTTACATTAAACACTTGGCTTTCTCCGAAAACGGGATTTTTTTCCCCTCTCTTCTGTTCGTCCCTTCAAAGTCTGTGAAAAACACATTCCCTGAAAACCAGCTTTAACCCGAAGCTGCTTAAAGGAGATCCTATCAACAGCAAACGTAAGTTGACCTGCAGTTGGCGGCGTAACTCTAGGGTGTTCGCCCCGTGATCACCAGCTCGTAGACTCGAATCCAGGGCTGGTAAAGTTAGCAGCGAAGTCCTCGTGAGCGAGGTACCGTCCCTAAGGGCGCTGCTCCCCGGGCGCTTGTTCGCTGCCTGCCGCTCCTTCCCGGACGGGTTAAATGCCGAGCTCAGGGCCGGGGGCTGCGAAGACGAGCTGGCCGTCCGGTCGGGGTCTGGGCTGGTGGTGATCGCCGCCGCTGCGGGGACTGGGGTGGCCTTCTGGTCTCCACGCCAGAGCGAAAGGGGTTCAGCTCCAGGGTCTGGCGCCGATTGCCCCCTTGGGGGTAGTGGTGTCCGGATCTAGGAGCTTAGAGTAAATGCCGAGCTCACGTTTCGTTGCGTTTGCCGTGCTGTGGTGCGTTCGCAATGACTAATAATCTCTGCAAATGCATGTGTTTACAGTTTGGACCACCAGATTGAGAACACCGCTCCTCCGTATTGTGTAAAACATGTTCCAGTTCCACTTCCAGTTCCGTTTTTTTGGAAAAGTGGTTCACCGGGTTTGTGCAACCCCAAAACAGCAAAACTTTTTCCTCTGTTTCTGTGTCATTAATGAGTTTATACAGAGACACGGGAGTGCTCCTCCTCCGTCGTGCAGGTGGTTTGAACGAGCGTAAGCACAAATTGTGTGTGCACGCTTGTGTGTGCGGGTATGTTTGTGTGTGTGTGTGTGTACGTACACGGGTCCCTCAGAAGTGCGTGCAAACGCGTGTGTACTTTGGGTCCCTGTCGGCCCCCTTTTCCGTCTCCTCCCTCCCCGGCTCTGCGGTTTCGCCGCGTCCCCGGTGCCACTTGGACCCTCGTCGTGCCACTTTTTAAAAGGGAAGTGCGCGCCTTTGAAGTGCTCGCGACATGACAGGTTCCTCTTTTCTTTTTCTGTTTCATTTCGCCGCGTCCCTCCCACTCCTCCCCTCGTTCCGCGCGCTGCCTCGCCTGCTAATTATCGCTAACCAGCCGGCTGATTAGGAACACGCCGTCGACCTAGATTCTCCGAGCGTGCGGTCGTGCCAAGGGTTAATCCCCGTGCTGGTGGCTGTCATTGGTCGCTTCTCTCTCCCACCCCCCACCCCTTCATTTCTCCTTTTACTTCTTCTTCTTCTCTTACTTCTTCCTTTCCTTCATGCCTGCCTTCCTTCCTTCCGTCCTTCCTTCCTTTCCTCCTTTCCCTCTCCATTCCTCCTCTTTCTGGGTGGAAGCGAGCTAATGAGGTCCCGTCAGAGCCGGGGAGAGGTGTTAATTTGGCCTGTGAAGTGGGAAGGAGATTAAGGACAGTGAGGAGCCGAGTTTACGGCTTAAAATACATCTCTGTCCTTATTAATCCAACAGCCCTGGGAGACCAGCAGCACTTTTTGGTTTTATAATGAAGAGTGTCTTCTAATGAAGGTAATTTTAATAAAAATTTACAGAGGAGGAACGCGAGCGAGGCACTGCAAGCCTCAGTAGTGTCAGACACACCTTTCGGGCCGCGAGGCTGCTGCCGGGAGAGGGGCGAGCTCCTTTTTTTTGCCGAGCCGATCAGAGAAAAGACGCGCCTTCAGACCCGCTCGTGTGACTTTTTATTTTTTTTTTTCTTCTTTTTTTTTTTCAACTTCCCTTGCGCCGGCGCCACTTTGACGGCGGCCGCTTTTTCCTCCTTTCGAGCGGAGTGTCATTGTGAAAATGCAAATTGCACCCAGCACTCACCTTCGGATGAGAAAATAGCGGCGAAAGTTTGTGAAGTACATGCTGCCAAGAGGAGGCCCAGAAATGCGCGAGGTGGCTTTGTGTCGCCGGTTTGAGATGTCAGGCCCAAATTAACCAGTCAGCTAATTTCTCCCTCTCTCTCTCTCTCTCTCTCTCACTCGCGTTGTCTGTTGGTGTTCGGAGGGAGAAAACATCGGTGCAGGGCCCTAATTACGGAAACTTGCTTTACAAAGATAATCCGAGGAGTAATTTAGCGTGCACAATGAGAGTTGTGGCGCTGCGCAGATGGAGATTCTGATAAATAGTTCGTAACGTGTAATTAGCGACTCCGTTCGGTTTCGTGCCATTAACCCCTGCAGCCCAGAAATCATCATCTCCCCCTCATTATCAGCCAGCGAGGTACAAAATCCAGCTGTCTGAGCGCTCACACTCAGACCTGCCATTTATCTAACCCAGCTAAACCTGCCTGCTCGTCGAGATTCTGGCTAAGGCACCTGTTTTCGGGGGCAAAAAGGCCCCACAAATGTTTGGGGTTTTTTTTCCAAAGGTGCAACGCATTTTGAAACTGCTTTCTGTGGTGAATATTTAATATGCGGGGTGGAGAGGTGGCACGTTTCAGGCTCACGGTAAAAGTTAAAGAAACGGGCTGTGTTGCGTTTTTTTTTTTTTTTCCTCCCCGGTCTATATTAAAAATGAAGCGACAGTGAATCACAGTTGCCACATGCCCTACATATAGCACTAGTGTCTGCAAGTCCTTTCCTAACACTATTTCCGATTTTCAGCGTGAAAAGCAAAAAATTCCAGCGTGGTAAGCATTTAAAGAAGTACAGTGCGGTAATACATACGGTGCCTCTTTAAACTTTGTGCAACAGTGACCTATAAGGGTCCCCAAAGGATGAAAAGTTAAACGAGTGTTTTTTGTTCTGTAAAAAAAAAAGAAAAAAGGCGGTGCGGGACGCGACGGCGTAAAAACGGCACGCCGGCCGATATACTGTACAAAAATAAGACTTAACAGCAGTAGTTAGTGCGAGGAAAAAGGTCGTACGCAAGAGATTAGCGCCCGAAATCGGCAAGACAAACCCTAAAACTCAAGAGGCAAACTTGAGAAACCAGAGTGCCAGAGAAACAGACAGACGTAGCTTTTTGTACACTGCAAAAAATCAGATGTCGGGATAATAAGAAAAAAGGTACCAGAATCAAGCAAAATTATCTGCCAACATAGTGAGAAAATGTATCTTATGAAGATCTCCTAAAAGAAGAAAAAAAATCTCGCCCTTTTTCCGTGTTTTTAGCTTTAATATTCTCAAAATAAGCAAAGTTGTCATGAATTTTTTAACTCGCAGTGGAGCATTAAATTAAATTAAATTTCTTATTTCATTTTCAGAAGTTGTTATAATCAGTAAATTTTTTCTTAATAAGATCATTTTCTTATTTTTCTTAATACGATAATAACGTTTCTTAAAATTATTTATCTTACACATACAAGTCTAGTCAAGTCAGTTATTCTTAAAATAAAAAAAACAAGATCTATTTTTTCTTTTTAAGATTTTCGGGCTGGTTAAGATTTCATTTTTTGCAGTGTAAAAAAAAAAAAAATCACCTGTTCTGTTATGTTCTTTGGACGTCCGTTTGGGTCTGTACTGCCTCTACACACACTGTAAGTTTGCTTTGACAAAAATGAGCGAAACGACGCCTGGCATGTAACAGAAATGATGCGCTGAAACTAGCTGTTTAGATTTCTTCCCTACTTCTGCGTCACGGTAGCGGACATTTGAATAACTCCACCCTCCTATTCGAGAGCCTCCACCCAGCAGGTAGAACTTCCTGATCCGCCAGGTTTTTCTTGCAAGCGCTAGCGTAGGAATCGCGATGAAGCAGTCTACTCTTGAGCCTGTATGGCTGTACGGAGGATCCGTTAGCGGCAGCCGTGTCGATTTTTACAATGAGGTAAACCGCCGCCGCCGCGCTGCCGACGCCCCAGTATCGGAGAATACTAGCGAGCGAACCGCCTGTTCTGAAAGGGGCTGAAACGGAGGGGTAAAAAGAGCGGGCGAAAACGCCTAATCTGAGAGGAAACGTCTGACTAACGTTTAAGTTTGTGCAGATATGAGAACGAAAGCCAAAATAATTACGTTTCGCTGGGGTTCTGTGGTCAGAAACTCGCCGATAGCAAACTACTTCAGAGACATGTTTAGTCGAGCTCGTAGACCTTCGTAACTTCTTGAAGACATGTACGCTATGGGACCTTTAACGACAATATTTTCCACAGTGTCGTCGTGGTCGTGTGAGTGTTTGGGAAGACGTGATCTCCATTTTTGGATATGACATTTAAGCATAAATGGGGCAGCGGTTAGCGCTGCCGCCTCACACCAAAAAGGTTCAGGGTTCAATCCCCGGGGTCGGCCGTAGGGACTTTCTGTGGAGTGTGGCGTTTGCGTGGCTTTTCTCTGGGTGCTCCAGTTCACATAATCACCGACTGACTGCCATTTAGCATAAATGCTTATTCGGGGCGTCTTGCATTTCCTGATTTAAGTGTCACAACTCACAACTGCCTCGCGTAGATCGCTTAAAACGAACCCAAATTCGTTTCCTCCCTTGGTTCGGAGCTTTTGAGCAGGTGCGAAGACAAGCCGGCGAACTCAGGTGCGGACCAAACAACTCTGGTACGACGAGGTGTGAAAGCAGCCTGACCTCAGAAAGCATACCTTCGTGGATTTAACGGGCTCCCGTCGTCGTCGCGCGTTATGGGAAATATCGGTTTGGAGGACTACACCGCACACACAGACGTGTATAGCCAGTGCTGGAAATGAGCCGTGGCCTAACGTGGAGCTCCGAGGAGGGCTGTCCTTCGCCGCCGTCTTGCAGAACGTCTTTGCCGTCGCAAAAGTACTGGCGTCGTATTGTAAAACTGACAGTGCAGCAAACGCTCTTGATCACACGCTTTACGTGGAGTACCAAGTGCCGGAGCAGGTACCAAAAAAAAAATAAATAAATTGGCTAATGGCTCAAGTGTTTGTTTCAATAGTTTTTTTTTTTTTTTGGGCTAAAACCGTCACTGTACGTCGTCCAATTTTGGGCTGAAGTAAAAATGTCTGAGAATGTGCTGACATCTAACCGCTGCAGAATCTCAGCATGCGTTTTTCCAGTCTGAAACGGGACTCTCACTGTGTCAGCACCGTCCTCTAACCCAGCTCCCCACTTTGACAGCATGTGGACCAGTCTTGTCTAGATGCGAAGTAAAATTCCGAAGTTGAGATCATCAAGTCGCTCCGGTCAGTCGTCAAACTTTCGTAGCAGTTCCAAAGATGCTATATTAACCACATTCCCAAAGTTACTTACCGCACCTGACGTACAGTAATCTCATTCAACCTGATGGTACGGATCGCGGTACGTACCTCGCGGCCTCACGAGTGCTGCCGAAGCTTCGGCTAGCCTCTCGAGCTCAGACGCTCTGATCAGTAGCCGCCGCTCGGACACGCGTCGCCGCTAGGTGAAGCCGCCACGTCTTTTGATCATCCGACGACAGAGGCGACCTGCGCTTCCTCCCTTTTTTCTGATTAATCCCTGACGGAAATGATAATTCATCTTGAATGTATAAATATGTTATGAATCGCGGAATAAATCAGAGGGAAAAAGGAGCGATAATTAATTATGGCGGGCTACGTGCGACGAGAGCGGTGGGGTTGGTGGTGGTGGTGGTGGGGCGGTGGAAACGAGGGCGTTATGTCGCCGGCTTCCTTGGTCACGATGAGGAGAGGTGTAATTACCTTTCTGTTCGAGCGACTGCTTCTGGCCGGGGCCGATTTGTACGGGCCTGTGGCTCCGGCAGCCATAAACCTTTTCCCAGGCTAATTGTCATAAGGGCTGTATGGCAGTTTCATAGCTCAGCGCCTGTGAGGAGGGGGCTTTCTCTCTTTCTCTCGTTCCATCTCTCACCCTCGCTCGCTCGCTTGCCTTTTTAAGAGCAGTGAGAAAGTGGCACAGGTTATGCCAGGTAGATGGGCCGGCAGAACGAGCCTTGTACGAGTATGTGTCCGGGTGCACGGGGAGAAATAAAGACAGAAAAGTTTTCTTACAGGCCTTTTATTACGTATTTTAAAAAAGAGGGGAAAATAAACCCACATTCTGACCCGATATCAGACCAATTTGACAGAATTTTTCTGTTTCCTTAGTGTTTAATTTTTTGAAGCTGTTATTTTTGTGTACGTGACTCTCCACGGCAGAAGCAGTCGCCCGGGTTTTCCGAGAAAAACGAGCGTTTATGTTGCGTGGGGTAAAATTTGGGATTTTTTGGTTTTAGTGTTTTGAAACAGTGGAAGGTCTATACTGTACTGTTGTGAAAAGTTTCGCTGAAAAACTTCCCCTTTCCGTCCTAAAAACGGGACTTTCTTGAGGTGAGGAATTCAATTCCAGCGGAATGTTCAAAGTTTCTGTTTTGACTGCTCTACTCCAATATTTACGGTAAATCCACTGGTTGACTAGCGTGAAGATATTTCTCCGGAATCCATCTCCGTCTCCCGAGTTCATCCGTGTGGCTGTGAATGCAGCGTAGGCTACCGTAAATACAAACGTAGCCGCGACCGCACCGAGCGTCTGTGAGTGCTACGGCGATACGTTTCTCACTTGGCGCGACAGGAGAAACCCGACTTCTTTGAATGTTGATATCTCAGTCATATGTCGCCCGATTCATTCCATACAGGTATCGTTTGGAAGCTTGATTTATGCCCTTTCATGAATAACCCAATTTGGAAAATTTGCGACAAGCGACTGGTTTTGCCGTGGAGGGTCGCATATATCCGATCCAGAACCCATTGGTTTTTGTGGAATAACCCACTGCTTATTGTGGAATCGCCTGTTTTTGGTCTTGATATTAGGCAAAAATAATTCTGTTCATCATGGGTAAAAAATTGCCGATTGTTACTGATCACATTGGCCTGTGTCTGGTGATATAAAATCACAAGAATTCCCACTATTTGGTGGATTCGTTTTGATGAATTTCCGCAAAATTATTCAAATGATCCTCCAAACCTTCTGTCGAGTGGCTGTCGAGTTAGAAGCACCAGTTTATTTCGCTTCGGTGAACGTTCTAGAATTCCAGTTATTTTACTTGATATAATCACATTTATTCTATAAAAACATCAACTCTGCCAGACCTTTTTTTTTGTGGTTTTGCCGCTTTCCAGCTTTTTTGCAGCTTTGAGAAGCGGTGCGATATCGAAGAGCCAGGAAAGGCCGCCGCCTCCCTCTCCTATTCTTCCTCGCTGGGGCGAATTAATATGGGACGAATATATATCGAGACTCTACGCGCGCCACCGGAGTCCATCCGAGTAAAGCGTGAGCGTATCCGTCATGCCGCACCTGTCTCGTCCCACCTGTTCCCTTCCCCTGCCGGCCATAGCGGGCTCGCTAACGCGTCGCCGGCTCCCTTTCTGTCCACGGTACAGTAGCGTCACCATTAGCATGGCCGCGAGCAGCCCGGGCCGTTCTGCATTCGTGTCACGCCGGTGACTGCTACCCACGGAGCTGATATAAATAGGCGGTAGCGAGGCTGAAGCTGGGACTCTCCTCTCCGACTTTATCACCCGTGTCCTGCACGTGTTAGCGGGGTGCGAGCTCCGCTTCCGCAAGGAAGTCTTTTACCTGGTGAGAAACGGAGCCGCTTCCTCTTGCGTACGCGCTCACACTCTCGCGCTGTCTGTCCTCCTCACCCTCTCACTTTCTCTCTCTCTCTCTCTCTCTCTCAGGCGTTCTCGCTCTCTCTCTCTCTCTCTCTCGCCCTCATTTCCTCCCTCCCGCCTCGTTTTTTTTTTTTTTCTCTCTCTCTCTCTTTCTCTCGCACTCTCTCATTCTAGCCTTGTGGGAGAGAGTTCACACATGTACTTTCGGAGGCCGGGAGCTACAGTGTGGTGCCATCTGTTATATTACTTTTAATAAAATTCCCCGACTGGCGCGTCGGTCGAGGCTAAAGAGGTTTATTTGGGAGGGAGAGCCGCTACAGTCAGAACGTCTCGTGTTCACGAGACGTTCGCCGTTCACGAGGGCCGCTTTTAACCCCTGCTAGAGCCCGGCGAGTTGACGGTTAGTTATGCCTGAACCGAACGGCCCACCGAGTCTGTGTGAGGACGGCGACTTTCCTGGTTCCGCTTCTTCTAGTACACAAGCCTTTGCTGTCAGCATATGGTTCAGACATGGTGCGTGGATTCGAGAAAGACGTAGCCGACTTGAAAATCCTCCACGGCTCGCACGGCGTTTCCTCCCACCGAGTGCGTTTTCACTCAGACCCCCGCTTGTCTCCATCTCTACCCACTGATACCTTTTACCGCTCCACCTGTCTGATGTGGGAGCTGCTGCTTATGAGCTTCCTGCCTTCCTATTGAGAGTAATTCCTGTCTGCACGTCCGTGAGAGAGAGATTTGTCATTTAAATGAGCATTTTTCCTCACAGCCAGGTAGAAGTGCGTGTATGTGTGTGTGGGGGGACCATAACGCTCCCACTGTAAATAGCACATTTTCCCATTCTATTACAACGTCTGGAGAGGACGGACATCCCGGGGACAAGAAAAACGATCCGGAAAAGTTGTAAAATGCTGAACGCTGCACACCACACCACAGCTGCCTTTTGGTTGCTGAAACTGAGATTACACTTTGGTGTCGTCGAGAAACGATTCGTATCTAAACGTGTAATACTAATACGCTGCGTTTAAGACGTGAAAACACGTGGTTCGCTGTTTGTTATGAATAGGACCTCCCTCTCCAGCCAGGTGGAATTGATGTATTTCAGCAGTTTTCGCTTTCGCCGCGTTGTTGGCGGAGGGTTCCGTTTTTAGCGCTCTGACAGCGCCCCCCCCGTCCCCCCCACCCCGTCCCCCCCGAGCTCGGGAGACGCCATGCCTGAGTGACACTGGGGCTGTGCAAATGTTAGGCATGTTTGCGCACGCGGATCTCGCACGGCACATGGGACGAAGGCGCGCTCGTCTCAGCCGTCCGGGCGTCCGGTGCTGGGGCTGCAAAGCACTATGGGTAACGGATGCAAGGCTGCCAAACTCCTGGCTTTTCCTCAGGCAATTTTGAACAATTCTTCCGACTAATTCACTCACATACATATATATATATCTATATATATCGACGATGTCGCAAGTAGTCAAAAGGTTTGTTTTACATGTGTCTGGCGTCTTGTTAAAAGATTTGACCGCTCTTCCTTTTCAAAAAATGCCCCGTTTTACAGCAAGAACGCAGCAACGCGCGCTGACCGTTTAACATAGTCTGGACTAAACCGCTAAGGGATAGCAGTGGACGAGTAAAATGTACTTCTATTAGAAACGGACGCATGAATGAACGAACGAAATTAGATCGGCGTGTGCCGACAGTCGGCAGTAGTATTCGCCACCCCGCTTCCTGGCAGACCCCAGTGCCATGGATTTTACAGAACAGATGTCGGCTGTACGGAGGGGCAAACAAACAGTATTTCTTCCCGCGGACGGTCATAGCCGGGGGCGGAGAGAAAGCCGGCGGTGAATCTGCAGCACTCGGTGCTGTTAGCTTAAAGAGGGTGAAACAGATGACATGGAGAAACGCTGCCAAATCTCCCTCTATCCGGACGGCGGGGCCGATCCATCCGCGGCGGCGGGGAAGGGGATGTGGGGGAAGGGGGAGGAGGAGGAGGAGGAGGAGGAGGCCAGCAACCGCCACTCCTGGCTCGCTCGCAGCTGCTGGCAAGAGCACGGTCAAATTAGCCAATAAAAACGTGTGAAATGGGTGGCAGCATGCCGGCCGAGG
The DNA here is from genome assembly GCA_032718565.1 of Distichodus sexfasciatus. Classification (NCBI taxonomy): domain Eukaryota; kingdom Metazoa; phylum Chordata; class Actinopteri; order Characiformes; family Distichodontidae; genus Distichodus; species Distichodus sexfasciatus. The sequence continues at coordinate 14,525 of JAVGVS010001391.1, forward strand.
ACATGCCAAGAGAAATAAACCTCAGCACTCGGCTGCGAGAGACGAGGGACACGGGGAAAAAACAGAGACGCGGGGGGGGGTGCTGGAACGAGCTATCTGCTTTCAGGGGGAGCTGAGTCAGAGAGCAGTGCGAGCGTCTGGCAGACTAGCGGTGACACGGGTTGGGGAGGCAGAGGCGGTTCGGTCACGGCAAGACGGGCTTTGTTTTCAGGTTCATAGGTGGTACGAGCCGCGGACGGAATGCTAATGTGTAAACGAAGAGACGTACAGCTTAGGATGCACACTGTAGAGTCCGAATAGCGGATGTGTGTCGAGTGGATGTCTCAATCTGTGACCAAATGGATAGGAATCTGACCGCTGAAGTAGGGCTGGGCGATATGGCATAAAAATAATATCGCGCTATTTTTAAGCTATATCACGATACACGATATATATCTCAAATTTCCTCTAAATCGCTGGTTAGATGATAAATTCCGCCCGATGTTGCGTAAAATGCTCGCTCGTCATACTTTTCTGTGCGGTTGTACGGGTCTCGGGAAATAGCTGGGGTTGTAGCTTAGCGGCCTTCTACGCCCTCTAGCTAGTGCCCATGGAGAGTCACGCGCACTACCGCAAAAGGCGATTTCGCGCTTGCTTGATTCGGCGCCGCGTTCGCAAGGCGTTCGTTTTGTGCCGAGTTGCGGAAATTCGGCGAGGCTTGACGTGCTCAACTCCATCGGATATCGGCATCAGCTGATATTTCCCGTGTCGCGCATCCCTAATTAAAGCACTTTTGTTGATTCTCCCAAGCTACGGAACGAATTTCCAAAGTCAACAGTTCAAATTTGGCGCGTTGTTTTGCTCCAGCTACGAAAACACATCCATCCAGGACAACTGTCTGGATGGGGGTGGGCGAGTGATACACGTGTGTCCCATGCCTGCAGCGTAAAAAAGGACGTGACATTTTGTTTTCAGTGCTCACAATGTATCAATTCCCATCTAGAGGATGTTCGAAACATCAGCGCTGCCGCTGCGTTGTTAAGAGAACGACATCAAATTTAGTCCGACCGGTCGGTTGACACCAGATACCTCTGTTCTTCTCCGCCGTCTCTGAGCTTTTTGTGGATCTGAACTTCCACTCTGAGGCAGCAGGAGTCTGAATCCTCCTGAGTTTTCACGTAACATCATGTCGGGCTGTGAAGTATAATTTCGGCAGAATCTAAACACACTAATTAAATATCATACCTTTCTGAAGCCGCCTTTCCTAAAGGTACCTGAAATTTTAATTTAGACTTCAAAAGGGGCCCGACTTTAAAGTAAATCTATTGTTTTTCATTTAGACTCGCAATTTTCTCCTCTCGCGCGAACGCGGCGCCGTACGTACTTATGATTGATCTGGTAATTAAAATATGCAGAGAGGGAAAAATATTAACCGCTTCTTTTTGTTTTAGAAAACAGTCGACACTCTCTCTCTCTCGCTCTCTTTTTTTTTTTTTTGCCTCCCGAGCAGATAATTAAATTTCACACATTGATGTTCTTTACACAGCATTCATCGGCCTCATTATTTTTCCATTTTCATCTTTCTGCCGAGAGATCGATAGATTGATAAAATGATGGAGCTAATCTTAAATAATGCACGAGGAGAAAAGTTACACTTACTTTGCTGCCGGCAAAGTGTTTGAACTTTCGTTCTCCTTTCAAATTACGAGCAATCCTTCATTTTTGCAGACCTGACCGTACTCGCCCAGCAAACCCTTAGTCTTCATCACGGCCGCCCGCGCTCCCGCGTGCCGAGCTGGGAGGGAAAGGGTTAGCCCGTTCACTTCATTTCCTCTCCCTCTTCTTGGGGAGAGAAAAAAAAAAAAATAGAATGCTACATGTTACAGATCGATGGTTGTCAAGACTAATACCCCAACCTAAAAAAGAACTGGCAATTCAAAGACAGCGAGCATAAAGTAGGCCAATTAGTACCTTGGGAACATTTTGTGGGGAGAGATAGCGGCGCAAAATGTCATTTTGCGCTAACGTTCAGGCCGATTGTTTATAATTTGACCTGACAGTTTGGGGCTCTTCAATATCGGATTAACCACAATACTAATTAACATGAGGCTACCGGGGAGAGGCAACGGTGGGCTGAGCGGCGGGAGAGAACGTCTTCGCGGCGCCGAAAAGTGGGAAGCGGGCTCCCGCCGAATTAGCGCATCTCCTTGAGAAACGGACAGGAGTACTCCAAAAATAACCCTTTGGAGGTTTTCCTTTGAGATCGACCAAATGAGTTTTGTTGCGAACGCCTCCTGCCGTTCCACCCCTCGCCGGTTGCCGTGGAGACGCTTGTTTAATTTCGTCTAGCCGGGTAGCTAGCCGCCGTCGCTGCTAGCTGGGACCGGGCTGCCTTAACTCCGCGTTTAGCCGTTCGGATATGTCAAGTTCAACGTCCGAGACCCGTATTAATGCGTATGCGCTCAGCTTCCGCGCGCCGCTAATCTCCGGGTCGGGGTTTTCTGGGAAACGACAATGGCGTCGTGTCGAAACACGCGTCCAATTAAAAGACGCGCCCACTCTTTCCTCCACCCTCCTTGGCCGTGGTGATTGTCACCTTTTTAATTGGGTCTCAGGGGATTAGTGTCAAGGTAGCTTCCGTTCCGGGAAGAGTATTGACCGGGTTTGATAGGATTGGACGAGGTGGCGGTGGTGGTGGTGGTGGTGGTGGCGGCGGCAGCTGGTAACAGGAGGTAACCTTCGAGTTCTGCATCACATGCTGGTTTCTGTGTGTGTGTGTGTGTGTGTGTGTGTGTGTGTGTGTGTGTGGTGGGGGTAAAGTGAAAATATAAATGTCCACCCACTATGATATTGTTGTGAATGTGTGTGGGGGTGTGTGTTTGGACTGTGATAGTGTGTGTGCGTGACCTAGGCGCCCGACTGGGCGATTGTGCTTTGTGGGAGTGTGTGTGTGTGTGTGTGTGTGTGTGTGCATGGCTTTATATGTACGTATGCGTGTGTGTGTCCCAGCTCCGGCAGAGATGTGAGATGTGAAGTATGACTGGTGGTGCGCAGAGAGTCTGCGATATAGCAGTTTTATTACATTTCATATTGAGACCAATTTTTGCCACGGCTTTGAAGGACAGCCATCTATTCCCCAACTAAATCAACCTGGGGGTGTCGAGGGGCTCGCAGCACAGGCGAGCATGCACACACACACACACACACACACACGTTCACACATATATAACCCCACAAATTCACCCGTTTGGGCTTTCTCGGCCAAAAGGATCTTTGTGCGGTGCGTTCAGAGCCATACGGTGTGACGGCAACAGATGAAAATCCTGGCTTCTGGGCTTTCGCTGCCGTGCGTTTTATGTCAGCGTTCTGCATCCCACGCAAACTCTCCACTCCGCCTCGCTCTTTTCCGCCGTCGCAGGTTCCGTGACTCGTGTCTGACTGTGCAGTCCCGTGGGCCAGGAGACATCATAAGAATGTCATGCATTATGCATTGCGGCACATCGGCCCGTCCGTAAGACAGAGAGCGGGGAGAGTTGCCGCCGAGCCAGCGATCAAAGGGCCGGTCGTAGTCCGATCAGGCCCGCTGGGAAATATGAAGAAAACAAAATGAATATGTTTTATGCATTGTCTGAGGACTTTTTCCCCTTTTTGATATACCTGTTTGACTTGTGGGAGTTTTGGTAATGTGACAGATAGAGCAGATTTCAGCTGGCAGGGTTGGAAAGACCCACGTTTACTGTGTAGAAATCTCGGCCAATTTTTTCTTTTTTCTTTTTTTTCCCCCTCGGTCAGACAGAAGGAGATTTAAGTCTGTACTCATCCGGCGTTAATAAATAAAAACTAAAGGGGAAGCACAAATTGCACTCTGTATTCGCAAGTCACTTGTCCAAGCACCATGTGCTCATGTGTCTTGAGTTGTGCCTCCGTATTCTCCGGTGTACTTTAACGTCCAGGTCACTTACACCCAGGTCAAGTACATTAGTTATTAGCAGAGGTGGGCAAAGTAGCTAACTTCATTACTTAAGTGAAAGTACAGATACCACTAGACAAATGTTACTCCAATACAAGTGAAAGTCGTACAGTCAAATTTTTACTTAAGTTAAAGTACTGAAGTACTTGTTTTAAAAAATACTTAAGTATTAAAAGTACATCTTTCACCGCGTTGTTGCATTATTGCCACAACACTTATAATCCCTAATGCCTCTGACTAGCTTGTACAAGCTGTAGAATAAAGAATTGGTAGAATGTTCCAGAATGAAACAACTTAAACTGATGAAGAAAACCAGTCATTAGTTTATTTTATTAATTAATTGTAAGACTACACACCCCCACAAAACAGCATGGTAGTGTTCTAACTCAGCTTTGGCAGTGTGTGCACACATATGTGACCCTCCACGGCAAAACCAGTCGCTTGTCGCAAATTTTCTAAATTGAGTTATGTTTTCATGAAAGGGCATAAATCAAGCTTCAAAACGATACCTATATGGAATGAATGGGACGACATATGACTGAGATATCAACATTCAAAGGAGTCGGGTTTCTCCTGTCACGCCAAGTGAGAAACGGAGAAATCTGCTGGGTTGACTATCGCCGTAGCACTCACAGACGCTGCGGTCGCGCTACGCTTGCATTTACGGGTAGCCTACGCTGTATCTACAGCCACACGGATAGCCTACCTGGGCGCGTAGGTTAACTGAACTCGAGACGGAGATGGATTCCGAGAAATATCTTCACGCTTAGTCAACCAGTGCGGATTTACCGTGAATATTGAAGTAGAGCGGTCAAAACAGACACTTTGGAACATTCCCATGGAATTGAATTCCTCACCAAGAAAAGTCACGTTTTAGATGGAAAGGGTCAGTTTTTTCAGCTTAAATTGATTCCCAACGTATAGACCTTCCACTGTTTCAAAACACTAAAAACCAAAAATCCAAAATTTTACCCCACGCGACATAAACGCTCGTTTTTCTCGGAAACCTCCGTTGCGACAAGCGACTGGTGAAGTAAAAGTACAGAATTTATCTTTAAAATGTAGTGAAGTGGAAGTCATAAGTTTCCAAATAATATACTACTCGAGTGAAGTACAGATACTCAACAACTCTACTTAAGTACAGTACTCAAGTAAAGGTACTTAGTTACTGTCCGCCTCTGGTTATTATAATGTCTCGTTTAGACCAGTCTTTCACAACCGAGTCCTTGAGGCATCTCTTAGATGGTCCGCGTTGTGTCTCTGTCCCAGCTCTCAGCTCACCTGTACCAGATATTTAATGCTCCTAATCACTCGGTTTAGGTTTGTTGAAAGCTGAGCTAGAGCTAAATCCGGGACTGTCCGGTAGACTCCAGTGACTGATTTGAGAAACTCCAGTTTTGGTGATGTTTTCAGAAGAAGTTGCTGGTTTTTTTAGCCCACACAGTGAGTTAAAAAGGCTTCATTCCCTTCAAGTGGAATTGTATGGCAACTTCCCGCTGTTCATTCGGAAACTTTTAGTCCCAGAGGGTTGAATTCACATAAGCAAAGTTTGCACATGCTGAAGGTCGTCCTTGATTTACGTCCACGTGAACTTTTATTTATTGTGAGCCGTATTTGTCAGGTGGGCTTATAAAAATGTTTTTTTAAAGATAGAATGGCCTTTAAAGTTAACGGTAACGCTGTCTTTCTTTGTAAAATCACCTCCACCTTTATGTCAGTACCTCGGTTCTTCTTTATGGGATGGAACTTTAGAGAATGACCTCACCCTGAACCATCAGATCATGCATCTCAGAAATTCGCAGCTGCGTTTTCCACAAACTACAGATTTAAAGGAAAACTTAGGTCAATCGCAACATTTTGCTCCATTGTTCGATGTCACGAAGTGCTGTCACTAGCGACAAAAACGGCAAAAATGGGTGCTGCCTACACCGGCTTATGCTCCTTCTAGTGTTGGCACCCTGGCGACTGTAACGCTGAAAACTTGGGGTTTTAAATGTGCTTATAGCCTCATAACTTGCTCAAAACGTTATCACAAATGCAAGGCACTGTAAACCCTTTCCTTATGAGACAACACAGTACAAAGAACAGTATAAAACGCTGTTTATTTAGGCAGTCACATACCTTTGTTTACTCTCGTCGCTTCCGCTAAAGTCCACGCTAGTCGATGCGTGATGTTCAAGCTGCAAATCCTAACTAGATAGTTACCTATCTTTCAAACAGGTTTCGGTGCCAAATATCCTAGGTCCTCTTATCAAGACGACGCTGATCCTTCACTTCAACGAGCCGGCTCTAAGAGCCGTTTCGCTCACGACCGACACATCCCTAACGGGCATGCGTGAGAGCTCTGGTGTGCCCAGTGTTGTTGGGACTCTGCAGGCTCAGCTGTGATATCAGGCTATGGTATCTATGCTGTTGCATAGCCATTAGTGTGGACACAACCACAGCAATGCTTGATCGTCGTCTTTTTGGAGGAAAAAATACGTTTTGAGCTCAGCGGTCGACTAGAGCATACAAATGTGACTGCACGAATAAACACTGTTGTATACTGTTCTTTCAGAACTATGGATGTCACGGGTTTACGTTCACGTTGCCTAGCACTTGTAATGCCATTTTGAGCATGTTAAGAGGCTAAACGCACGTTTAAAACCTGTCCTGAGTGGTTAGCATTCCAGTCGCCCGGGGGGCAACTTCGGAAGGAGAAAAGTCGGCGTAGGCCGCACCAATTTTTGTCGTTTTTGCAGCTACTGACAGCCCTCCTGGGCGGCACGGCGGCGCAGTGGTTAGCCTCATAGCGAGAAGGTCCTGGGTTCGATCCCCAGCTTGGAAGTACGGCCTTTCTGTGTAGAGTTTTTGCATGCTCTCCCTGTGGGTTTCCTCCAGGTGCTCCGGTTTCCTCCCACCAGTCCCGAAGCATGCAATATAAGTTAATGGGCGCCTCTAAATTGGCGCCGTAAAGTGTGACTGAGAGCGTGCTTGTGTGTGTGCTCTGCGGTATGTCGGTACCTGGCCAGGGTTGTTCCCAGCCGTGCGGATAGGGTAGTTCCTGGGATAGGCTCCGTTCCACGCCGCAGGGTCGCGGGGTTGGGATTAACCGTTTCGAATAATGAATGAACGAATGAACGAATGAACGAATGACAGCACTCCGTGTCACTGAAACAATAGGGCTAAATGTTCAAAGTTGTCCTTTAAGGTTAAAATGAAAGGGCAGTCCCTGATATTACAATTCTAACAACGCAATTTTGACAGACTTGTTAGTGTGTTGAAATACTGACGTTTGTACATTCTACAAACGTATGGTGGGACTTTTTTTTTTCTTTTGTTGCAATGAAAATTGTGTGAACTTTTAACACCATGGTATGGCATGCGGCCTGCATATTAGTCATTTCCGTTTTTCGGTGCAGTACAAGATATTAATAATCAAACATCGGAAGTAACCTGAAGTGAGAAACTGATATAAAATTCAATTGATTGTCGGACGAGTGTTGGTTTAAGAAGAGAGATTATGGTGATTATATGATGTCGGGCGTAACATAGAGATGTCCAGCTATAAGCTATTGAAAAAATCTCCTGTTCCAGTACCCGTTGCACTAGCACTCCACCCTCCTTGGCAGAAGACGGAGGAAGTTTCTTTAGCGGTGTGAACACACACAAGGTACAAAGACAGTCACTAACCACAATATAATGAGAAATGAGATGAGACGCCTTGTTGAAGTAAAATACATGATTTTTTTTGTGTGTCTTGAGTAGGGGTGTGCTCAAAATATCGATTCTTAGATACATACCGATATAATTAAAAAAAAGATACAGTATCGACATTCTAGCCCTTAGTATCGATACTCC
>JAVGVS010001392.1:0-22313 GCA_032718565.1 Distichodus sexfasciatus
AAGGTGAGAGATATTTTCTACAGGGTGTTTTATCTACATTATGAAGTATGCACTATAAATTATGAAGATGAAATAACTTATAGAAATATAACTGAAAATGTCATAAAATACGGGTGGTTTTCTATGTTTCCACAGACTCAGCTCTGCAAGGCACAGACAGAGATGCAGCAGATGATCCAAGACAAACAGAAGAAGACTGAAGAGATTAAAAACTCAGTAGAGCTTGGCAGAGTGATTAAAACTTCATATACTTTACATAGTTATACAGTTAATTGTATTTTAGATTTAGATTTCTGTTTAATTTAAAATTACAAGAATAAACTCTTATAGATGTTATTTGTTATTGTTTGACTGAAAGTTTCTTATTTTATAAATTAGAAAACCACAGTGAAAGAGAAAGCAGTGTTGAGGTCTTTACTGCTCTGCTGCACTCCATTGAGAGAAGTCATTCTGAGCTGCTTAAGGAGATGGAGGAGAAGCAGAAAGCAACAGAGAAAAAGGCTGAAGGACTGATTAAAGAGCTGGAGCAGGAAATCACTGAGCTAAAGAAGAAAGGCGCTGAGCTGGAGCAGCTATCACACACTGAGGATCACCTCCACCTCCTACAGGTCAGTGTCCCTCTCTCTGTTCAATGCAGCACATCACACATCAACACTCCCCATGCTGAGGGATTTCTCCTCTCTCCTGCTGCACTGTAGATTTATCCATCCGTGTGCAGTCCTCCAAACACCAAGAACTGGACCAACATCAGTATTACCACTGATCTGAGTGTGGAGACTGTGAGGAAAGCTCTGTCTCAACTTCAGAAGACTCTCAATGTGACACTGACTGAAACACTGAATGAGAAGTTAAAAGAAGAAGGTGAGGAATGCTCATATTTGGGATATTAAACAGACAAATATTTTGTAATCTTTCTTTCTGTTTTGTTTCATGCCTTATATTTAACTTAAAATGCTAAGATTAAACTATAATAAATATATTTCATGTGTTTAGTCTCAGCAGAACTGAAGAAGATTCAACAATATGCAGGTACAGTTTGGTTTCTAGCCTTTGATTCCCTGTTGTATGAGTATAACACTGCAAAACAGGAAGTTATATGTTGATCAATTACTTGTGTTATTTACTTCAAAATTACATTTTATATTCTTAAAATAAGCACTTAAACTTTTTTACAACATCATGAGCTACATTAAATTCATATGTTTATTCCCTATTCACAATAAATGCTGTTTTTTTCTCAGTGGATGTGACTCTGGATCCTGATACAGCTCATCCAGAACTCATCCTGTCTGATGATGGAAAACAAGTGACATGTGGAGACACAAGACAGAATCTCCCTGTTAATCCAAAAAGATTAACTTATTACCCCATGATTCTGGGAAAGGAGTGTTTCTCCTCAGGTAGATTTTACTATGAGGTTACAGATCAAGGGGAAGACTGACTGGGATTTAGGGGTGGCCAAAGAGTCCATTAACAGGAAGGGGAAGATTACACTGACCCCACAGGATGGATACTGGACTGTGATTCTAAGGAATGGGAATCAGTATAAGGCCTGTGCTAGTTCCTCAGTCATCCTCTCCCTGAGAGATAAGCCCCAGAAGGTGGGAGTGTTTGTGGATTATGACAAGGGTTTGGTCTCCTTTTATGATGTAGAGGCCAGATCTCATATCTACTCGTTTACTGGTCAGATCTTCACAGAGAAACTCTATCCATATTTTAGTCATTCTCCGACCCAAGAGGGTAAAAACTCAGCCCCACTGATTATTACACATAAGACTAAGTGAATTGTCACCTCATGTCTTTAATGCAGGATAATGGAAAGTGTGTGGTGTGTGTGTGTGTGTGTGTGTGAGACAAAAGACAAATTGTGCACGAAGGTTGGTAAGAATATTTTACTGGTGCACTAAATTGAAAACAGATATTGCAAAATCATTCAGCTTCTGTCTAATAACAGTACATAGTGTACACTTCCTGACTTTTACCGCAGCTCATAACAAGGTTGATACATGTCTTATGAAATATATTAGCGCGTTCCTTCCTGACACTGCACTGCTAATGCAACTTAATGAAATAATTAGTTACAGAAAAGAAGTGTGGCATCTCTTAATCAAGCCACCAAGTGTCACTAGCACTATTGGTTGTAGTCCATTTAGTAAACTTCTTTGCTGATTGTTGAAGCCAATCCAAGTATGTGTGGTTTTGGTGTGGAGTAAAATCAAAACACTTTAATTCAGTTTCACTTCTTGCTGTAGAATCAATCAGTGGCTGTCGATAATTTTGAACACCCAACTTTTTAATATTATATATTTAGTATACAAATATAAAATCAGATATATAAATAGTATGAGCCTTTATGATGATTGATTTATATTGTGTAAAATGTTAAGAATGGTGCAAACATTGATCAGATTTTCTCACCTTGTATAATAAAACTCACTGATTAACAACAATCTAGTAAACATCCAGTCGAGAAACGTTCTGTGACCACAGATCATTAATGAGAGACTAGTGGAGGCTTTACACCAACTGTGATGATGGATTATAGTGTCTAATGGTGTATAAAAACCAACAAGCTGCTGTACATGTGGCCTGTGAAACTGTGTTGCAATAGAGGAATGTATTCTCATTATAATTCACCTTTTAGAATCTATCTTGAATCTTGAATCTATTTCAATCCAACACCTCATTTATATTTTTCATGTTTTGAACTTGGTTGAAGAACATGCTGTGTAAATGTAGGCTTTGTGGTACAAACAATACTTTTAGAACTGTATGAATTGTACATTTAAATATAGATCTTTTACTGTTCTACTATCTGTCCTATCATAAAGATTTGGTCTAAATGAATGCTTTTACATGTGTAATCATTAGGGGGCCATGCAGTGCACTGCGTGGAATCCTATTGGAATTGTGCAGATTTTTATTATAATTATCATCATTATTATTATTTTTTTTCTGCCTCAAAACGCGTTGTGGAGAAAAAACTGTAAGACCTACAGCTATGAAATTTGGCAGGTAGGTCCGGGACCCCACCCTCTGCTCAGGCAAAAAAAGATTTTTGCCACTCTGCTAGTTGGTGGCGCTATAATAAGCTATTTTGTGTTTTGCCTAATAACTTTTGAACCGTAGCTCCAATTCTCAACAATCTTACACCATCTTACTGCTTGGGTCAAGACGAATCTTTATGGACCCACATCTATTTTTGCCGTATTGTATTTCTCGTTATTATCAGGGGGCCATGCAGTGGAAAGCGTGTTGTGGAGAAAAAACTGTAAGACCTACAGCATTGAAATTTGGCAGGTAGGTCCGGTATCCCACCCAATACTCAGGCAAAAAAATCCCACCACTCTGCCAGTTGGTGGTGCTATAATAAGCTATTTTGCATTTTTACAAAAAAAATTGCATTTTGCCAAATAACTTTTGAAACTTATCACTGATCCTCAAAAACCCTATATCACATTATTCCTTGCATTAAGCTGAATTTTTTACACCCTCGCATCTATTTCTGCCATATTTGATTTTTTGCTAATTTGCCAAAAATGAAAACCCATCTTTTTTGAACTAGTCCCTGGATTTTTAGCCAATCTACATGCACCTGGTATCCTTTGAATCCCAAGACACTCTTCTTTAATTATTTTTGAGCATATTTTTAATTTAGGTCTTCATTTTTCTGTAATATGCAAATAAGTGTGGTGGGCTTGGCATAGGACTGAAACAGCACAAACTGAGTGTCATAGAAATCCGGCTCTGGGTGGGCTACAGCTTTGAAATTTGGCAGGTAGGTCCGGGACCCCACCCAATACTCAGGCACAAAAATTGTGCCACTCTGCCAGTTGGTGGCGCTAATAAGCCATTTTCCGTTTTGCCTAATAACTTTTGAACCGTAGCTCCGATTATCAAAAATCTTACACCATCTTACTCATTGGGTCAAGACAAATCTTAATAGATGTACACTTTGATTCGTCAAAAACTGATAAAGCTGCAAATTGCATGGCCCCCGTAATCACTGCTTGCAGTTATATTTAATGTTAACTTTATAATTATTTTATATAGTCTATATGATATTTTACTAATAACATTTCCTAAAGAGAAGCTGCAAAGTCATGGTCATGTTTCTAGGACTTAGAAACTTGTTGTGAATTACATGTGTAAAGATTCTTAATACATATTTTCACATCCATCTTGCACCAACTACACTGTGTTGAATTGGGGAACATTCTACAGCTTACTGAACTAATAAGAGGTGAATAAGTAAATTATAACACTTAAAAGAAAGGAAAAGTGTATCCATGTTACTCACAACGTTTATACGTCAAAAAGTATGTTTCTGCTGACAATGAGTGTTGGTTGAACATCTGGACATTTAGGAAGTTTAAGAATAAGTTATCTGGGCACCTCTGACACCTAGAAAAAGCTGAGAACAATAAAAGTGTGTGCTTTAGTGCACATTTACTTTTTTAATATGTGCTATGTCACAGTGAACATAAAAGAAGTCAGAAAAGCTCTGAAACAGCGTTACAAATACCAGGATAAGCTTTCTAACCAAGAAATCTTGGAAAACAATCTTTGAGATGTCTTTGACCTGAACAAGACTCTTTACCCCAAGTTGCTGCAGGAAGACTGTCACTGTAATTAGGAAATGGAAGTCTCTCATTGTAAGAGTGTCTGATCAATGCCATAAATGTAAATGCAAGCTGGTGGTCTACAGGTCTTGTTGTATAGGAAATCAAACTGATAAATAGATGACAATCTTTAGACATATACAAGTATGAATCCAAAGACCAATTGAAGAGTTGATCCTTTTAGTAAACAACTTGGAAAAGCCAATCATTTTGTTATGTTATGATTTTATTCATTAATTCATTATCTGAACCTCTTTACACCCTTTGCGGTCGCGGTTGTTATGTCTTCTTGAAATTTTCCAGATTGACTGACATTAATCTATTAAAGTAATGATAGATACTTTAGTTAGTTCTTGCTTCTTACCAAAAAATATAACAAGCAATCGGTCAAAACAAGAGGCAAACAATCCAAAAATGGCAAGATAAGAGTTATTTGTATATTGGGTCAAAGCCATCTGTTGGGTTCTTTTTTTGCTAATTTGCATTCATCTTGTAAATTATATTAGAGAAGGTGAAATACATTTGAGCTGATTTTTCTGTCTTGTGTGGTTTTGTCTTAGGCTACCATATTCCTCTTTTTTGTTGCTGTAACGACCGGTGTCGTGCTGAAATTGGCACCCCTGCCGCGAGGAGCACCCCCGACGCGGGCGCACGCATTTGATGAGTGCAAAATTACTCATATTCTTAAAAATGAAAAAAAAAACCTTACACAAACTTGTAAACAATAATGTTTCATTTAAACAAAAAAGTGAACAAAAACGGCGAAATGTGTTGTATTTTTCATAAAGCTTTGAAATAAATATTTTACCAATATTAAAAGTGCACAATCCACTAGCTATTTAATTCCACGCAAACTGCACACATTTACCTGGTTAGTGTAATGGATTATTGTTTAATGTCATGCTGTATCACTGAAATCAAGACTAAATTCAAGATCTATTCCAGGAAGGAAAGATTTGCATTATACATAAAACATACATGTTATAGCAAGCAACACCTTTCACATGGTCATTAAAAATGTCACTGTTTGAGAAAAAACAAACTGAATCTAGAGAGGCCTAGTTATGAAACAAGAAACACCTACCAATAAAATCATTTGCTCACCAAAGTCACTTGAAGAAAATAAAATATGCCTGGATTCAAAAATCTAAAATATGATAGCCTGAAATATGCTGGGGCACCAAACCACCTCAACAAATTTAAAGGAGGTTTTTGCAACAGATCACCCAAGCAGGAAATGTATCCCTGGGATCTCTGCATATGATGTTGCCACATATCTTATAATACTTAAAATTAGTTACACATCACGGTTCGATGAAGAATACATCTGGCAAAAATTTGTTTGACTGAACACTGAAGAAGTTGGTGAGGAAAGCAGAGCCTGCCAGAAACGCACTCTCTAATCTCTGCATATGATGCTGTTGTTATTCAACATTCAATACAAACGTTATTGTTTACAAGTTTGCATGTTTTTTATTTTAAGAATATGAGAATTTTGCTCTTCATCTCATTACACAGAGTGTAGGAACGAATGAACGAGCAATGTTTATGGACTGAAGTTCATATAAAGGCGGAAGTCAATAAATGCGCGCGCCTGCCGGTGCTTTTATAATGCGTAATTACCAAAATTAGAGAGGATAGCCAAACATATGAGAAACAGGAAGACCCATTGCAGAATCTATTTATTTCAACAAAGTAACTGTATTCTGATTATCACCTATTTGGAAACGTAACTGCACTAATACATACCATATTTTCAGATTCTAAACATTTAATGCCGTACATGTATTCCGTTATCTCTCAACACTGTGATAGTTGAGATGCATTTATTTGTAATGATTTGCATGACCAGACGCTTGCATGACTTTCATTTATTGAGGCACCATGACAGGACTGGTATTAGAAATACTATCATCAGACCACATCATCTTCCTCTTGGGATAGCTGTTGTTAGCATGACAATCCATTCTTTTTCTACTCCTTTTGTATTAACAACTTTAACTAAGGTCTGTCTGCTTACATGTTCCCTGGATCACCTTTTAATCTTCACTCCATAACTTCACAACTCTCTTCAATACGCAGGTATTCTTCAGAATTTTTAACTTTGGCAGTTTTTTCTATGATATCACATTGCCTATCTTGCATCAATTTCTCTAAATTACTTTTTCTTCCCTGGTGAGATACTACCAGCCCTGCTAACACATCCGGCGTCTCTTCATCAGGCCTCTGGTGCCTCTTCTGGTCTACATAAACGTGATCCACGCCTCTTGCTTCCATTCATGGGTAATACGACCCCAACACAATTGCCCGTGACGCTTTTCACCAACTTTACGAGCTTCACAACAACTTGTAAAAGAGTTACTTTTACCGTGCAAGATCGCTTTAAGCCCTCAATGGCTTTTTAAATTGGAAGCTTCATGGACGTTGCATTTACCGATTTTCTTTTCACTGACAGTTTAATCAGTCGCCAACTCACAAAAGAGGAGAAAGTGTTCGACCTGGCAATGGACCTCTATGGACCTTCTTGGGGGAAGCTGATGAAGCCGACGCAAGATGCTCGTAAGTTTGTTAAACCGCTATGTTTGCTTCTGGATAGCTACGCTTGACGTAATGTGAGTGCAGTGTGGTGCTCGGTAGTCTCACAAGCCCTGACTCCGGCGTCTTGCACGTGACACGTGATTCAAGCAAAAAGAGTCCTTGAGTCCAGTCTTTTAGGGGGCCATGCAGTGGAACACTGTGGTGTTTTCCTTGGGTTTCTAGCTCCCAAGATAGTTACAGGCCATCGACAACACTTTCTTGCCATCTATCACGCCTCTGGGCTGTCTCTGCCTCCATCCAGTTGGGTCCTAATTGCTTCAATCCTGAGTCTGCATCCCGCCTAACTGTTCCTAGGCTGCCCTTCTTCCGCTTTGTGATTCCAGCGGTTGCCTGGCGGGTGATACTGGAGGCTGGTTTCCTCAGTGTGTGTCCTATCCAGCCCCACTTTCTTCTTAGGATCTGGCTTGTTATTGATTCTTGTCTCCGGCCTCGCCATAGTTCTTCATTTCTGATCTTGTCTGGCTACCTGATTTTGGAAGACGTTACCAGACAGAAAAGTTAGCAACGTCTGTATTCTTCTGGTTATATCGCTTATCATCCTCCGTTTCTGGAGCTATAGAGTAAAGACCCACACCGACGCTGAATTCAAGATGCAGCTCGGTGGGCTGAGTGATCTCTCTGAAGTCGATGTTCCTTAATATGACAGCAATGTCGGCATGACAATTCTGGCTGTGACATCTCAGTTCAGGCTCCTCAGGTAACAACAATGTCGATACACAAAGGACTTGACCTCCTGAATTACCTCCACCTATTGTGACTGTTGTACTGGCAGGAAGTGATCTTTAATTTGTTTTCTCCTGCTTCATCCGAAGCCCTGGGTTCCAGCTGATGTTGTTGCCAGCCTGCGTGGCTTTTCTTGCATCTGGTTGTGGTTGTGGCGACAGGAGTGCCAGATCGCCAGCAAAAATCGCAGGTCTTCCAGCCGCGCCCAAGGTGTCTTACCGTATTCCATTGTTCGCCTGTCGTTGTCGTTTTCATGATCCAGTTGATGACCAGCAGGAAGAGGAAAGGCAACAGTAGGCACCCCTGATGGACTCCAGTTCTGACCTCAAAACATCTGACATCCGGCCTGCATGAGCTACCTTGCATGTCATATCTTGATGAGGGAGATGAACTTTGGTACCCATAGTGCTTCTGAGCACTTCTTAACAAAGGCTCTGTTCGTCCACACTGTCGGGTTGCCTTCATAGGCCTGGTGAAGTTGATGTAGAGGGGGGAGTTCCATTCCAGTGACTGCTCTATGATGATGCGTAGGCTGGCAATTTGGTCAATACAGGATCTGTACCTACGGAAGCCTGCCTGCTGGTCTTGGAGCTTGGCATCCACTGCCTCTTTCATTCTCTCCAGTAGTACTCTGTTCAGGACTTTGCCAGGCACTGTAAGCAGCATGATCCCTCTGTAGTCATTGCAGTTACTGAGATCTCCTTTCTTTGGCAGCTTGATCAGAATTCCTTCCTTCCACTCATCCGGGACTCTCTCCTATTCCCAGATCTTGCTGAAGAGGCTGTGCAACATGTTGACCGCAGTCCCTATGTCCGCTTTGATGGCTTCTGCTGGTATGTCATCTGGCCCTACCGCTTTCCCGTTCTTCAACAACATGATGGCTTTTATTTCTGCTTTAGATGGCTTGTTGCAGTCTATTGGCAGCTCCGGCCTCTGCTGGTGGGAATGTCAGTGGTGATTCTGGTGGCTGACCAGCAGCAGCACGTTGAAATGTCGTTCTATCTCTTCAGCTTTCGCTGTCCCTCTGTTGTCGGAGGGTTCCTGTCTGCCCTTCACAGGTCGGTCTGTCTGCTGAAACTTGCCTGCTAGTCTCTTTGTCACTGCATACAGATCTCTCTGGTTTCCCTTTCCTGCTGCCTCTTCTGCTTGGCTGGCCAGATCATTGATGTAATCTCTTTTGTCTCTCTTTACACTCTTCTTTACTTCCTTGTCCACAGCTGTATAATCTTCTTGCTCCTTTGCCTTGGCTGCCCTAGTTCTGCTCATGTTTAAAGCTGTTTTCTTCCTCTTCCACCTTCGTAGTGTTCTGCCAGAGATCCACTCTCTTTCTGTTTTATCTGCACTTGCCCACATCAGTGCAACTCCTTCAGTGTGAGTGGCACCATCCTCCGTGTGTCCAGAATACAGCAATGTCTCTCCAGATGTTAATCTTAGCTGACCTGCCTGTAGCCACCTTGGTTCACTCAATCCTAAAACAGAGATGTTATAGGTTTTCATCTCTTTTGCTATCTGGGCAGTTCTTCCTAACTCATACATGGTCCTGATGTTCCAAGTGGCTATCCTTGTTGGTTTCCTTGGAGCAGAATGGGAATCGGCCTTACAGCTTCCTGTTGGCTTTCACTGCATTTCGTCATATTCCTCTGTTGTAGGAGGCCTCTTCCAGTGTCCTTATGATGCAGTGTTGTTGCTCTATGCTTGCAATCAGATGTTTTTTTTCTAGGACAGGGTTAACTGAGTCAACTTCAACTCGAGGATCAGACCACTTTGTCTGGCCTTCTACCTTCTAATTCATTCCAAGTATGGAGACCTACTGAGTAGTATCAGTTCATCCAAAGATAGCTCTTGCCGAGATATTGCTGCCCTCAGTAACTGTGGCAAGGTGTTGGGTCCACTGGGGGACTCGCGTAGTACCCTATTGTTATTGTGTCGTATTTTTTTTTTCTGTTTTGAAACCAGAGGTGAAAGAGTACTGAAAATTTATAGACTACACAAGTACTGTTTTACATTAAGAAACAACCCAATTACAAGTGAAAAGTACTGGTGTTAAAAAATACTTGAGTAAAGTACAAAGTATCAAAAACTACTTCCAGAGTACTAATTACTTTTTGAATCGATGGATGTTTTATTGCGCTGCCAATAGCAGGCATTCGGTCTTTATCTACCAGTATAAAATATCTACGTTTTGTGCCACATTTCTCAGATGAACAAGGTATAGAATGCAGCAATTGCTTTTGTTAATAAATGCAGATATATGGTGAATTTTGTTTGTTAAAATGACAAAAAATGTTTTTTGAACATGGCAGAACAGTTTAAATCTCTTCAGCACACTGCTAACAACAGGCAAGCAAGGTTCAAAACTCTTAGACATACAGCATTTCTGTCACACTTCGCTTTCTGAACCTTTTGTTCAGTTTCTCTGGTAAAGAGCTGGTTTCTAAATTAATAGAGCTGCTCCATCCGGTCATATTCCATTTTCTCCCATTTTGGCTTTTTTCTCCAGCAAATCTTCAGTCTATATTCAATTTGTACCCACTGTGTAGTGTGCCCAGACACTCTGTGCCTGCTGTCAAAGAGCTAGAGCTTATTCTTGTTGACACAGGATTCATTGATGCTGTCATGTATTGCACAGCCTTGGTTGGCTGCATAGAGATGAAAAGGTTTGAATATTAATTAAATTGTATGCATTTCAGTAGCGATTTTGATTTATGGGTAGTATCATGATGGCACTCACACTATAAATTTCACACCCTGAAACTACTCATAAAAGCACAAGCACTCAAAAATCTACTAATTACAGTAACGTGAGTATTTAGGATTCGTTACCTCCACCCTGCTAAAAATTGCCAGGAGAAAAACAGCAAGATTCTACAGGCCGAAATTTGCAGGTCCCGGTACTCCACCCACTACTTCCAGGAAGAAAAAATTTCACCAAAATATTATTATTTTTACAATTTTCAAAAAAAAATTAGCATTTTGCTTAATAAATGTTGAACTGTGAGTTCTGATTCTCAAAAATCTTTATATCATCTTATTCTTTTGGCTAAAGATGAATTTTAGACCCTTGTATCTATTTCTGCCTTTATTTGATTTTTTTTTTTCAAGCACTTGTGCTGCAAATGAAATCATTTTTTCAATCCTCGCCTCGATTTGGTGTCTTAATTCAGTATAAACTGGCATTGTTTTGAATCCCAAGACAATTTCTTTGCACTATTATTTGAGCACATTTAATTTAGGTCTTTTTTTGTAATATGCAAATAAATGGGCTCGGCTTGGCATAGGGATCTGCAAATCACACCCAGTGTCATAGAAATTGCCTGTGGCAACAGCCGAAATTTGCAGCAGGTGTCCCTGACTCACCCAATACTGAGGAAAAGATTTGCACCACTTTGTCATCAACAGTTTAAACTCTCACGTATTATTCAGGCAAGTAATTGCACCACTCTACCACTTGGGGTTTTGCTATGTCAGAATAACTTTGAATCAGAGTTCTACTCAAAAATCTGCAACACCTATTTCTGTCAAGACGCATCTATTAAAACCCCATTCATTTTTTCTCCCTACGATTTTTTTCAACGGCATAACTAGTCAAAATAGATTCTCAGATTTCATCCAATCTGCATGTAACTGGTATTATTTAACCCAAGATATCTTTTTCTTTTACCTGATAATATTTTAAATTTGTAATTTTTACCGCTTTATTTTTTGGTCAAATGCTTGGTTTCAGACAGTAAATTAAATGCCACACTGAATATCACAGGAAATCTAGCTTCGATGGAGTTTACCGCACTTTCAATAAAATCAAGATATTTAAATCTTCAGCATATTCATCTTAATAGTTATTGACACATTTTTTCATTTACTATTCATATATTATAGAAACGCACTTCAACCGATTACAAATTCAGCAAGACATAAAAGCCGAAACAAGAAACTTTAATATACTTACAGTTTTTAGACACTCTCTTATAGTAATTATTACACATTTCAGGTATTTTTTATATGGCCGCAAAGCTCACTTTATATCCCACTTGTTACAAACTATTTTAAAGAATAATAAGTTTTGAACCGTGAATACGAGAAAAAGATGAAAGATATTAAATTCAACATATGTAATTTTAATTCAGAAAAATGATAGTTGCAAACTGTATGGCCCTCTGTGAATCACTGCTTGCAGTTACATTTTATTTATTTATTTATTTATTTAGACAGAGAGCTTGACAGAGAGTGTGTTCAATATCTATGAAAAATCAAAAACTTCAAAGATTAATCAAATGCATCATTGTATTGACACCAATGAAATCATGTTACAGCAAATGTCATAATTCAAGACAATGCACATTACATTATTATTAGGTGCAAGTATAATGCATGGCAAACTGATTTTTACATATTGATGGGCATCACAACGTTTTTAGTTATTATGACAAACGAAGTGAGATATATAAATAATAACGTAAGGAAATGAACATTGCCATTGGGGTTATTAAAGACCCAAGTCCGAGCCACAGCCCTCAAGTCGTTGAGGAAGGCTCCAAAGTCAAGTCATAAAGTCTTTGTGCGACTTTTAAGTAGCGACTTTGAGTCCCTATCTCTGTATTTACCACTTCCTTTATTATCAGGATTTTTTCTTTTTAAAAGCAGTTTATTCGACTAACACCAAAGTGTTGCCTGTCCGGCTTTTCATAAAAAGAAGCACCAGCCATCATACACAAAACATAGACAAAGAGAAGGTTTGGTAGAGAAAGCATGTACTACATTCAAGCGGAAGGAGGGCGTAAATACATTACTAAGATGATTAAACATGCAACTATTTTATGGGTACAATTGAAAATGATAAAAGAAAATCTACAAGCTATTTATGCAAGATAATTCATAATTCCATTAACTGGAATGGTGATTAATAAATATACATTGGCTGGATCTGGATTATTGGGGCCATGAATGACTTGCAGGCCTCGGTCATGCAGCGCAATTACTGCTTTGGCGACACCAAATTCTGACAGCAATCTCTGTCAAGAGTATAATCATGACTAACCCGCATTTACGTGTTAAAAGAACAGGTTTATCATAAGGTATGTTGCTATGGCAACTCATGCGAGTGGGTTAATCCCGGTCCTACTCAGAATGTTCTTTCTTTCTTAACTCAGCACTTTAGCGGAGCTCGCCTCCTGGTTACCCTCACGCAATGGATGATCCATCAATTCCGGCAAGATTTAATCGCGGAGAGGCTCTTCATTGATTTATATTCTTTATAAAGGTATAGGATTTCAGCCGAGGGAATCGCTATATTTGTCAGCTGATCGGCCAGAGGTCTCAAATGCCACCACCGGAGCAATGCTCACGACGAGCAGACAGTTTGCTCGCCGCGCTTACGAATGCAGGTGACAATTTATATTCCATCGGCGGCGTTGAAAATTTGAGAAGAATATCACGAGCCGTGGCAGTTCGCAGCGGTGGTAATTTGCTTCATTAAACTGTTTTGATGCATTTGTGGTTTTCCCCGTCCATTGGCGCGCTTGAAGATTGAAGAAGGGTTTACGCAATCGCAGGCACCACTGAAGCAGTAAAACAGTATAGCCCGGCACGGGCAAAGTGAGCCCTTGAACGACTCATACCGGTTCTGGTGCAGGATAGAAGGAGTTTATAGAGCCATTGATTGCACACACATATCCCTATCAGTGCAATTCTCTGGGAGAGCATGGAGGTTGGATTATGTGAATCAGAACTTTTTACTGCATCAATGTACAGTATCTTTCTTTTGTTACTGATCTGTTATATGGAGTATTTCACTGTCTAAGGTATGTTTTGTATTTTGTTAGGCTTCATCCTTAATCCATATTGTTCATGATGTTAATGTACTATCTAGAGGGCATCTCATTATTTCTTCCCCCTTTTTCTGACAAGTTTGTAGTCCTTTCTCACCCCACAGGCTGCTGGTTCACTCCTGACAAATTATGTCCTTGGGGAACACTGTGGCATACCTTTTATTTTGAATGTCAGCATGAACTTGCTTTTGATGTTACAATAGTGAACGAGCTAATGACTTCAAGCACAGATGACATGTGACTACCAGCTCATGATGATAAGCCTGGACGACAGTGCCAGCCTCAGTCCATTATCAGAGTCTACACTGTCCCAACGATTTGAGTGGAAGGTAATGCACCCAAATCTTAAAGATTTGTTGACACATCCAATTTGTATGTGAGCAGTCTTCCATTTGTTTACAGGACGCTTGATGGTTTTCTGTCAGACCTAGGATACCTAATATGCCTTGCTTACCTGAAGTAACTCCTTATGCTGAGCTCTCAGATACAAGGCTACAGTGAAAGGATAATAGGAACAAGGGTGTTATGAGGCAGAGTTGAAATGACTTTTGGGATCTTGAAGGCACATTTGGTATGCCCTGAAGGCTACGAGAAGCCCAAGAGGGCTCTGGTTGTATGGGTATCAGCATGTGAACATACAACAAGCACTGGATGTGGAAAAGACCCCAGTCCCGATGCCTATGCCCTTACATTGTGACCCATTGACCTCAACTACCCCAGAGGGTGTGTTGTGAGAGGAGGAAGAATACACAGCAGTTTTTATGACTGATGGCAAAATGAATAATAAATACAGATTCGAACAGATTGTGTTTGTTACATTTGTTTTTTTTGTTTCTTTTGCCCCACCCCTACAAATGGAAAAAATGAAAATTCAGTGATGGTATTATTATGACATGGATGAAAAAGACTGGTGAACACATACAACACTTTTCTTTCATGCTCAAGCCTATTTTGAACTTGAGCTTTTAATTTCTATTCTTTTTGATACAGGCTCCAGCTTGCATGTGCTTAAGAGGGTTAAGACACTGTCTGTTCCAGCTCATAGGAAAAGGGTGAATCGTATACATACAGTTTGAGGTGAAAATTCATTTAAAGCTGTGCTGTGTCGCACCTTTCTGTTCGAGGCCCAAGAGGTGGTGAGTTACAGAGAGGGGTTACAACTCTTATGCTAATAATGTAAGTGAATACAAAGGTCAGAACTTCCGAGACTTGGGACCTCGTAATATGCTATATAATGTAGTTTTCTAAAAAGATAAAAGATGTGTGTGTGTGTATACAGTATATATATATATATATATATACATATATAGCGGTATATTCAATCTTCATTTGCTGCCAAGGTTTTCCCACCACTGCAACCCTCGCATCTTGAAATATTAGTTATTGTTGAATAAAACAAACAATGAGTAATCTCCCAGTAACCGTAATTCTTAGGTGTATATTAATTAATTAAAAAGCCCACTGACAGCATCTATAATTTCTATATTTATTTACAGTATTGTAATATCTCTTCAGACAACGTTTATATAGTCTAACAGCACAGGTTTTACCAAGAACAATGCACAAGTACTCGCTTGGCAATGCGCTACAACAAGCTTCGCTTCAGCTTTTATTGCTGCCAGTGGTGTTTGATTTGGCTCAGCACCCATTTCTGCTCCTCGTAATTTTGCATGATGATGAGTATTCCTCCGAAATGCATGGTGCCTGCGCAGTGATTCAAAATGGTGACTTGCGTACTATTGAACCTATCGTCTTATTGCGTTTCAGAAAGAATAGCTTAACGCCACCTGGGGACAACCGTGACTTGTCGTATGAGTTCGCCACACAACTGATCGAGTTAAGTCAGACCTAAAGTTAAACAGGCCCCAGAATAAAGCTTAAAGATATTCCAAAGATATTCGAGAACACCTTGAGATGTTCTTGACTCAGAACAGACTCTTCACCCGTTGCTGCAGGAAGACCGTCAATGTAATTAGGGAAATGGAAGTTCCCCCATTGCAAGAGTGTTCTGATCAATGCCATAAAATGTAAATGCAAGCTGGTGGTTCTGCACAGTAAGGTTCTAATTTCTTGCAGGGGAAAACAAACTGAGAAATAGATCTCAATTATTAGACATATAAAAGTATGAATCCACAGACCAATTGAAGAATTGATCGTTTTAGTAAACAACTCGGAAAAGTCAATCATTTTGTTATGCATTCATTATTCGAACCGCTTATCCCTTTCGTGGCCATGCAGGTATTGTCTTCGAAATTCTTCTAGATTGACTGACTTTAATCAATATTAAAGTAATGATAGATTCTTTACTTAGTTCTTGGTTCTTGCCAATAAATACAAATAACAAGCAATAGATCAAAACAAGAGGCAAATAATCCAAAAACGGCAAGACAAGAATAATTTGTATATTGAGTCAAAGCCATAACTTGGGTCTCTTTGTTTCTTTTTTTTGCTAATTTGCATCCAACTTGTCGTTCATATTAGAGAAGGTGAAATACAGTAAATTAGAGCTGATTTTTCAGTCTTGGGTGGTTTTGTATTAGGCTGCCATATTCCTCTTTTTTGTTGCGTTATTTGAGATCTAACATTAATCTCTGAGAGAAAAAGAATGTGTGAGTTTATAGTGATCATTTGTATGAGCAAGATATATGTGTATATTTTTGTAAGTGACAGAAAAACTACAACAAAATTCACAATTTTTAATTCGGAGGTCCATGTAGGGTTTAATACATTTATGTGAAGCATGATTGAGTTGACTACTGAACATTGACTCTCTGACAGTAAATGCATACCTCTACAACACAAGGTGGCGCTAGAACTCTGTATAAGACGAGCAGAAATCAAACTAGAATTCTTATCAAGCCACTGCCTTATGCTTCAGAGTTGTAGAAAACTCAGTAATGAGGTGAATTTAACGGAGTGGTTAAGATGCAAATAGAGAAGTGTTGTTAACATTCAGTAAAAGTGAAAATATTTGATCAGTGTAAGGGATATTTTGTTAGGGAAGTGACATCACACTAAAGTGAAAGTAAAACTTTATCAGGAAGTTAAACAGGACGCGTCTCTTCATAATGTTGAAGCGTTGATTAGATATAATTAAATAATCCTAAGAGTAAGGTGAATTCTGACTGAAAGAAAGCCATGAGCAATGTTAAGGTAAGAGAAGGTTTACTGTGTGCTATCGTTCTATCAACTGGAGTAAAGTAGAATAAAACAGCCCATTTAAACGGACAGTGTGATAATCTGCAATAGCGATGGTGAAACAACATTGAAAGCGTTTAATGATGACTGGAGTGTTCTGGTGTCTGTGAGAAATACCATATTTATATAATAAGATACATTAAGCTGCAATAACGTGTGTGTGATTTCTTAAAAGGATTTACCGAAAAAGAGGACAGATTCTGCAGATTCTTCATTACCACAATCAACAGCAGGCAGACGTGACAGTATGGATGCAACAGAAAATTGTAAGTGACTGTTGACAAACTTCAGGTTAAAGAAATAATAATGTAAAAATACACATGAAGTGGTTTTACAATTAAATGGATTTTCAATCCTAATTAAATGTAATTGTATTACATATTACAAATTGTCATATAAAATTGCTGTATAGTTCATGGTCAGTGTCATGTATATATTCAGAGATATTATAAATAATGCAGTGGTGGATCAGAGCAAAAACAGTTCAATGTCCTAAACACATACACAAGATTACATGTGAAACTGAGTTAGTGGATTCAGGTGTGGATTTAACATGACATCTTATGACTTGTTTTGGCCAATGATAATGTATCGCTATAGAGTCACAGAATAGTTAATGATGTATTTAGTAAAGTATTATGAATGCAATTCAATTATTAAAATATAACTGCAAGCAGTGATTAGGGGGGCCATGCAGTTTGCAGCTTTATCAGTTTTTGACGAATCGAAGTGTACAGACATCTATAAAGATTCGTCTTGACCCAAGGAGTAAGATGGTGTAAGATTTTTGAGAATCGGAGCTACGGTTCAAAAGTTATTAGGCAAAAAAAAAAAAAAAAAAATTTTGCCTGAGTAGTGGGTGGGGTTTGGACTGTTGAGGTTTGGGCAGAGTGGTGCAATTTTTTTTGCCCGAGTAGTGGGAGGGGTACCAGACCTGCGTGCCAAATTTCAAAAAAGATGAAAAATTTCAATTGATGTCAGTTGCATGCAGATTGGATAAAAATCCAGGGACTAGTTCGCAAAAGATTGTTGTGCATATTATGCAAATTAGCGAGAAATCCAATATGGCGGAATAGAAGCAAGGGTCTATAAAGATTCGTCTTGACCCAAGGAGTAAGATGGCATTAGGCAAAACACAAAATAGCTTATTATAGCGCCACCAACTGGCAGAGTGGCACAGTTTTTTGTGCCTGAGTATTGGGTGGGGTCCCGGACCTACCTGCCAAATTTCAAAGCTGTAGCCCACCCAGAGCCGGATTTCTATGACACTCGGTGTGTGGTGTTCCAGGCCAACCACATTTATTTGCATATTACAGAAATATGAAGACCTAAATAAAAAATGTGCTTGACCAGTTGCATGCAGATTGGACAAAAATCCAGGGACTAGTTTGAAAAAGATGGGTTTTCATTTTATGCAAATTAGCGAAAAATCAAATATGGCAGAAATAGATGCGAGGGTGTAAAAATTTTGTTAACCCAAGGAATAAGATGATATAAGATTTTTGAGAATCGGAGCTATGGTTCAACAGTTATTTGGCAAAATGCAATTTAAAAAAAAAAAAGCAAAATAGCTTATTTTGGTGCAGTTTTTTTGCCTGAGTAGTGGGTGGGGTACCGGACCTACCTGCCAAATTTCAAAGCTGTAGGTCTTACAGATTTTTCTCCACAACGCATTTTAAGGCAGAAAAAAAAATCTGCACAATTCCAGTAGGGTACCACGCAGTGTTCCACTGCATGGCTCCCTAATTATGCATTGCTTTCTTTGTGAGGGCAATAATGTAATGTTCAGGTGAAATTAAGTAAAAATAGAAGATATTATAAGATAAAAATGTGAATAATGTGATCATAATGCAGTAGAGGATTGGAGCAAAACCAGTTCAAGATTACATGTGAAACTGAGTTAGTTGATTCAGGTGTAGATTTAACAGTTAGCACTGAACCTCATACAGGGGCAGCTGGTGGGATAATGGTGATCAGAAGCTCCTTAATGGGTGGGTCAAATGCAGAGGTCACATTTCGTTGTGGTACACTGTGTGGTGTGCTGTGGTCAGGCGCGGATTAACACACAGGTCAGATATGGCTTGAGCCTAGGGGAGCCCCCATGTGTGCCAGCCAGGCAGGGGGCCCCCGATTGGCCAGTAAAAATACAAATTCATTAAAATAAGCCTGGCGTGGGGGCTAACAGAAATTGTAGCCTAGGGGCCCATGTACACCTTAATTTTCATTTAACAGGGGCATCACCAGCCGATTTTACCCAGGCTTCAGCACAGGGTATTTTGAGTCTAGCCCGAGCTAGCCAAAATAACTGTACAGTCCTTTAGTTTATTAACATGCATGCATCTGGAAATTAAATGACAATTTAGGCAGTCTACTATAGTCTGTAGTCTACTATAACACCTATTATATACTGTATACAAATAGATAAAAATGCTCGGCTCCTCTTTGAATTTACATCTGGTCTGGTCCAAGCTCACAGTGTCCTAAATTGCGGCATACACCCCTGACCTCTAATAATCAACCAATATCAAGCTTTCCAATTTCTCCTGACTATAGCCCTAGTCGTTCATATAGCATATGGATTTACTCATTGCCTTGTATTATCTTCTGTAGTTTAACTACAATATTTTCATCACTTGTTTTGACCAATGATAGTGTATTACTATAGACTCACTGAGTAGTCGTACTCCTTCCTAATAAAGAATGCAGCTCATTTTTCCTTGTAATTTTTTCCATTTCTGTTCAATGATGTATTAAGTAAAGTACTGTATTATGAATGCAATTCTGTTATTAATGCTGGTTTGGTTTTTTGTGGTGCAATAATGGAATTCTCAAAATTAAAGACATTAAAATAATAAAGAAAAAAGAGTAAATGTTAAATGAGTAAAAAAAATAATATAAATAAAATGCAATACAATACAATATAATATATGTACATGCTGCTAATGCTTCATTATATCTTTTTTAAAATTATTTGTTTAGTTGCAAGTGCCTCTAGTCCTGTTCTGTCTGAAGAGCAGTTCCAGTGTTCTATCTGTTTGGATGTGTTCACTGATCCAGTCACCACTCCATGTGGGCACAACTACTGTAAGAACTGCCTCACACAATACTGGAACAACACTCGAGACTGTCATTGTCCATTATGTAAAGAGAAATTCTCCAAGAGACCTGAGCTCAAGATTAACACAACACTGAGGGAGGTTGTGGAACACTTCAAGAAGAAAAGTGGCCTCGATGAACACGAGATTCTGTGTGACGTTTGCATTGGCGTGAAGCTGAAAGCCCTGAAATCATGTCTGAATTGTGGGGTCACTTTTTGTAAGACTCATCTAGAGCCACACAGAGTTGCTAAACTTAAGAAACACATATTGATAAACCCTGTGGAGAACTTGGAGGACTACGTATGCCAGAAGCATGAGAGACCCCTGGAGCTGTTCTGTAGAAACGATGAAATGTGTGTGTGTCTCTTCTGCACTGAGGGAGAACACAAGAATCACAACACTGTTCCTTTAGAGGAGGAGAGTGGAGAAAGGAAGGTGAGAGATATTTTCTATAAGATTGTATTATCTACATTATGAAGTATGCACTATAAATTATGAAGATGAAATGACTTATAGAAAATTCAATCTAAATGAAAATATCATAAATTACGGGTGGTTTTCTTTGTGTCCTCAGACTCAGCTCTGCAAGACACAGACAGAGATGCAGCAGATGATTCAAGACAAACAGAAGAAGATTGAAGAGATTAAAAACTCAGTGCAGCTTGGCAGAGTGATTAAAACTTTATATACTTTACAAACTATTACAGTTAATTATGTTGTAGGTTAAGATTTTAGTTTAATTTAAAATTAAAAGACTAAACTCTTATAGATGTCATTCTGAGTTGTTTGACTGAAGAACATTTATTTAAAAAAATTAGAAAACCACTGAGAAAGAGAAAGCAGACAGTGTTGAGGTCTTTACTGCTCTGCTGCGCTCCATTGAGAGAAGTCATTCTGAGCTGCTTAAGGTGATGGAGGAGAACCAGAAAGCAACAGAGAAACAGGCTGAAGAACTGATTAAAGAGCTGGAGCAGGAAATCACTGAGCTAAAGAGGAGAGACGCTGAGCTGGAGCAGCTCTCACACACTGAGGATCACTTCCACCTCTTACAGGTCAGTGTCCCTCTCTCTGTTCAATGCAGCACATCACACATCAACACTCCCCATCCTGAGGGATTTCTCCTCTCTCCTGCTGCACTGTAGATTTATCCATCCGTATGCAGTCCTCCAAACACCAAGAACTCGACCAACATCAGTATTAACACTGAACTGAGTGTGAAGACTGTGAGAAAAGCTCTGTCTCAACTTCAGCAGATTCTCAATGAGACACTCACTCAAACACTGAATGAGAAGTTAAAAGAAGAAGGTGGGAAATGCTCATATTCGGGATATTACAGAGACAAATCTTGTCATCTTTTGTTTTATGCTTTATATTGTATTTAACTCCAAATGCTAAAATTAAAATGTAACAAATATATTTTACTGCATTTAGTCTCAGCAGAACTGAGGAAGATTCAGCAATATGCAGGTACAGTTTGGTTTCTAGCTTTTGATTCCCTCTTAAATGAATAGAACACTGCAAAAGAAGAAGTTATATGTTGTTCAATTACTTGTTTCATTTACTTGAAATTTATATTTTATATTTAATATTTAATAAATAGATTGTTTTAAACCTTTTATACAATATGGTGAACTGGTTTAATTCAGATGTTTCTTCCATATTCACAACAATTACTGTCTGTTTTTCTCAGTGGATGTGACTCTGGATCCTGATACAGCTCATCCAGAACTCATCCTGTCTGATGATGGAAAACAAGTGACATGTGGAGACACAAAACAGAATCTTCCTGATAAACCAGAGAGATTTAATCAATGTGTCAATGTCCTGGGAAAGGAGGGTTTCTCCTCAGGTAGATTTTACTATGAGGTGCAGGTCAAGGGGAAGACTAAGTGGACATTAGGAGTGGTCAGAGAGTCCATTAACAGGAAAGGGGATATTACACTGACCCCACAGGATGGATACTGGACTGTGTGGCTGAGGAATGAGAATCAGTATAAGGCTCTTGCTGGTCCCTCAGTCTCCCTCTCCCTGAGAGAGACGCCCCAGAAGGTGGGAGTGTTTGTGGATTATGATGAGGGTTTGGTCTCCTTTTATGATGTAGAGGCCAGATCTCATATCTACTCTTTTACTGGTCAGACCTTCACTGAGAAACTCTATCCATACTTTGGTCCTTCTACGAACCAAGAGGGTAAAAACTCAGCTCCACTGATTATTACACATATGAGTAAGTGAATTTTCACCTCATGTAT
>JAVGVS010001393.1:0-22276 GCA_032718565.1 Distichodus sexfasciatus
ATCCAATACTTATTCATCGTTTCATTGCTCAGATCATTGCTAATTTTTTTCTTGGATAAGAATGAGACCCAGAGTCCCTCCTCTGTGGATTAAGGCAATCCAAAAGCACGAGGGCTGGCGCTGTGGTAACTGAAGGGCCAGGCAAATGTAACTGATTCAGTTGGCTGACACTCATTTAGTTTGTAATTGTGGTCTAATAGGATGGCTCTGCTGTGTCTCAAAGGACGAGTCCCTTCATGCTGCAGTGGGCTCATGTCCAGCCATATTGTATGACTGGCCTGCTCTGATAGCATGTTTGCCTTTGCCAGACGAAAGATGAATAAAACGAGCCATGACAGGATTGATTCTAGCAATCAGCATTGTTAATTGGGTCCCACGTGGCTACCGCGAAAAGACTGTGACGCTTCCGAGCCGGGCCGTGTTATAGCTTCTCATTTTATGGACATCAGCTAATGGCCGCCTTGGACCGAGCAGAGGTGATTGTGCTGTAGTTGTAGAAGATGGCTTAATTTGCTTTTATTTCCTCCTCTTCGTTTTCAGGCTCTGCCATGCGACGGCGATGGTTTGTGGTGCCACTGCTGGTGCAGGCATGGCTCTCTGCGAGTTTCTGTTCCGGAGAGAGGCCGTGCCCGCGGAGCTGCCGCTGCGACGGCAAGATCGTTTACTGCGAGTCCAGCGCCTTCCGAGACGTGCCCAAAAATCTCTCTGGGGGTTGCCAGGGCCTGTCCCTGCGCTACAACAGTCTGGCGAGTTTGCGCGCCGGCCAGTTTGTTGGCCTCAACCAACTCATCTGGCTCTACTTGGACCACAACTACATAGCCACCGTGGACGCTCGAGCCTTTCAAGGAATCCGGAGGCTCAAGGAGCTGATACTGAGCTCCAATAAGATCACGCTTCTTCATAACACCACTTTCCATCTGGTGCCCAACCTGAGGAACTTGGACCTGTCCTACAACAAACTGCAGGCTCTGCAGCCGGGTCAGTTCCAAGGACTGCGCAAACTTCTCAGCTTACACATGCGCTCCAACTCCTTGAAGAACCTGCCGGCCCGTCTTTTCCAGGACTGCCGCAATCTCGAGTTCCTTGATCTCGGCTACAATCGCCTTCGCAGCATCACACGCAACTCGATGTCAGGGCTCCTCAAGCTGACCGAGCTCCATCTGGAGCATAACCAGTTCTCCAAAATCAACTTCTCCAACTTCCCTCGACTTTATAATCTGCGTGCCCTCTATTTGCAGTGGAATCGCATCCGGACCATGAGTGAGGGCCTCACATGGACCTGGTCTTCTCTACAGAAGCTTGACCTTTCGGGGAATGATCTGCAGGAAGTGGAACCTGAAGTCTACCAGTGCATGCCCAACCTCCAGACATTGAACCTGGATTCCAACAAGCTGGTCAACGTCTCCCAGGAGGCTGTGTCGGCTTGGATTTCCCTGACCACGATCAGCCTTGCTGGGAATATGTGGGATTGCGGCGTCTCCATCTGCCCCCTGGTTGCCTGGCTGATCAACTTCCGTGGAAACAAGGAAACCCCAATGATTTGTGCCTCGCCCAAAGAGTCTCAAGGTGAGAAGGTGATGGATGCCGTAGAGGCGAGTGGGGTGTGCAAGGCTCCACACGTCACACCTTTGGTGACTAGCTCCCCTTCTACCCTTTCTGGCACCCCTGCTCTAAACGCAGCCTTTCCGTTTGTCCCGACGCATCGCCCTGAAGGTGGACGAAGGGGCCAGGGTACGTCTTTGCAAAACCCCACCCCTTCAAGGCCGCCCCAGTCTGACGCCTCTCCGCCCGAGCAAGACTTTGAGCCGGTGTCTTTCCACAAGATTGTGGCAGGAAGTGTGGCCTTGTTTTTGTCTGTTGCGATGATCCTCCTGGTGATCTACGTGTCGTGGAAGCGTTACCCGAGCAGCGTCAAGCAGCTGCAGGAGAACTCGACAGCCGCCCGCAAACGTCGGAAAAAGTCCAGGGAGACCGAACGTACGCTCAGCACCCCCTTGCAGGAGTACTATGTGGACTACAAGCCCTCAAGCTCAGAGGCGACGGATGTTCTTGTTAACGGGACGGGG
This sequence comes from Distichodus sexfasciatus, assembly GCA_032718565.1. NCBI lineage: Eukaryota > Metazoa > Chordata > Actinopteri > Characiformes > Distichodontidae > Distichodus > Distichodus sexfasciatus. The sequence goes on from JAVGVS010001393.1 coordinate 2,067, forward strand.
CCGTGCACCTACACCATCTCCGGGTCCAGAGAATGCGAGGTATGACTTCTACACTTCTACAATCTCTGCCTGTGGGAAATGTACGTTTCTACTTTTTTGCCAACAACAACAACAATCCAAAAAAAGGACGGGTCACTGTAAATTGCTTGTAGAGAAATCAGTGCCGAGTTTGTCTGTTTCCTTGTTTTGTTTTGTTTTTTTGCTTGATTCCCTGTTGTTTGGGCGAACTGCTTGCGAGTGTGGGATGTAAAGTGCTTTTAAGATTTCTTAGCTTGAGCTTTCGTTTTTATGACCTCTGGCGATATGTGTGCATTTTGATTTTAGTTCAGTTTGAGTTCAGTTGTTGTTGTTTTTGAAAGAAGGACGAGCAGCAGATACGGCAACCCTGTTTTACATCACTTATGGACACTAGACCAGCGGTCGACCGATATAGGTTTTTCAGGGCCGATATCAATAACGGTCATTGCTAGTTAATGGGCCCGATAACCGATATTTGGGACCGACATTCAAAAATAAGAAAATCTGTCAAAAAATGTAATTTTACAAACACCAAGCTCAGCTGAAACTCTCCTCTTCTCCTTCTCGGAGCTTCATGCTGCGCTCGTGTGTGAATATGGTGTGAGGGCCAACCAGGCTTCAGCGTTGATTGTGTGACATATAGCCAATTAGAGACTGTTGTGGGCAGGACATTAAATGAAGCAGCGAGTCGAAAGCAAACGCCACAGAGAGAAGAGATGTCACTGGAGCCACAGTTGTGCACCTTCTAAATACTTAATATCAGTGATGGTTAAAATTAAACACTGATAATCATCAAAATGCCTAATATCGACCCCCGATGATCAGCCCAGCCGATAATCGGTCGACCCCTATACTAGACCTGCAAGCATGGTGAAAGTTACACCTACTAAAGATTAAAATAAGATGAATAATGATAATAACAATAAGAATAATAACTTATTTTATTTTGTATAGTGCCTTTTCCAACCCAAGGAGAGAGAAGCAAATAAAACCAGCAGGACAGTTGTGATTAATTAAGGATTATTTGCTTGTTTTTATCACTTTTTTTTAGACTTTTTTTTTGTCAGAGCCACATTACGTAATGTGACATGTAGTGAGTATTTTAAGGGGTCAGTTTATGACCATACTCTTTGGGAAAAATATTTGAATCATTTTTGATAATTGTCCAGCCCCAAGACACAGAAAAATAAAATAATTCACCACATCCACTAGATAACAGCAGGACTAGGCAGACCTGGAATAATGGAGAGTAAAGGTCACATTTATGATGAAACACACAGAGGTTTTTGGAATGCAGTGTTGCGTAATGTGGGTGCTGTGACACCTAAAGCTCCACTTCTCGCAGTAGGAAGCCTGTATTTGCATTCGCTAGCAATCTAGAATCAGTTGACCTTAACCTTCGGGATGCGGCGTGCCAAAGATGTTCCAAGATTTTGATTTAGATAGGAGCAAGGGAGGGAAGCATCTCTTGATCTTTCTGTAGATCCGCCAAGGAATTCAAATTGTAGTGACTTTTCCTTTCAGTACAACATCAGCAGTACACGATTCCAGTGATAGTAGGAAATCAGCCATAATTTTGACGTTGGGGTTGGGATTTACATGCAAGAAGAAGACATTTTAGAGTTAAACCAAATTTTTTGGTTATAATATTGCTGCTGTTTGTCATCTGTGGTCTGAGTTAGTGGGAAAATTAGCACCTAGGGATGCACGATATGGGAATTATTGACCAATGCCGATACCGATGCCGATAAATGTAGGGAGGCAGAGTCGAGCATGTGAAGACAAGATATTTTTCTTCCACTGCATGAAATTGGCACAAAATTAACAATTCTGACATAGTGCCAAGTCAAGCGAGCGTGAAAGCAGAGTCAAGCGAGGGTGGAGCACTTCAAGCGTAGTGCACAACATTTAAAGAAAAAGTCACTTCCCACCCTATGTGGTGCTCCAAGTGAAATAGGGCGCGTGTGATTCTGCATGTGCACTACCTAGTGTGTAGAGAGAGGTTAAGCTTCAACCCCAGCTATTCCCTGAGATGCATACTACCGCATAGAAAAGTATGATAAGCACTATGAAGTGCTGCAGTACGCGGCTCGGGACACATGTGCGAGCTCACATTCGCCAAGTGAGGCAAACACGCAGTTTTTCACGGAAAACGAGATTTTGCTCATGAACGTTCCACTGCGTGCTCAGAGTTTTGACACAAAATAACGCCATACGTTTTAAGACCGAAGGCACCGAACGTGTAAGATCTGAAGCTCAAAATTGGACATGCCTGGCACAAGCGTTACTTTTCCGACGTAAAATAAACGCGTCATAAAATATTGGGAAAAATCTAAGCTATGGGTGAGATGCTGATGACTCCGATACAATTCCGATATTGTCGTGCATCCCTAATTTTACCCTTTAATCCGAACTCTGATTGGGACACAAAGCTCTAATGTGTGGTGGTACAATTAGTCTAATCAGATTAATTAGAAGTTTGCAGAGCAAATTTTTGGGATTGAATTTCGACAGTTGCTGCAGTTGTTCATTTCTTTCGTCAGGTACCACGAGGACGAGGTTCTAAATTCACTTCCGATCACGCAGATACTTTAGAATGTGTGGGTGTCGATAAGCATTTTGGCTCGGGGCATCGGAAAACATGCTAGCATGGCTTTAGCCTCTAGCAAACCAAGAACTGGATGGTGTTCGCCGACAATTAGACATGCTGGGGGACATCAAACAGTCAGCGTTAGTGAGGAACATCTCTCTCATCCTGCTTAATCCTGTCTTTTATACACTCCAGTAAGGCAGTGCTGGGTTTCCCGAGCGTTTGATCCTTGCTTAATGAGGGTGTTAGATTGCCAAAGTAGTGATCACATTTCCTGTGGAAAAGCAGGGAAGGACTATTCTTTCTTCTTTTCACTCCCTTTCCTCCTCCTCCTCCTGCTCCAGTCTTGCACCTAAAACGAGGAGATTCGTTCCGTAATGGCACCTCGCTGCCCTCGTTTTTTGTTTTTTTTTCCCTTGACGACTCCTTTTCAGCTCGTTTTCTTTTGTTTCACCTGCATTCACTTTCAAAGCCTTTTCAAAGGCCGATGCTTTACTTTGCCTCGATTTTGGAATCAATTTGCACGTTATTTTTAGATTCTATACCCTTTCTCAAAGAATAGGTTTCTCACAGCAATCGCTTCGGGAATTTTTTTCCTCATCAATCTGTTGTGCATCATCGCTCCGCTATAGATTGCCATCTCGCCGGGCCGCGGTGTCGCGCCTCGTATTATGGTGACGGGACAGTTTTCGCATTCCAATCCACGCCTGTTTGTCCATAAGGAAATGAGTCCTGTCCTCCGGGACGCTGGAAGCCTGTCAGCTCCTCGCCCGCCCTCCGTGACATTAGACGGTGATGGTGACGGTGATGGTGACGGTGACGGCTACGGCGTCTCTGGCAGCCTCTCATTTAGCCTGCTGAAAAAAAACAAAACAAAAACGCCCAGCCTGGCACAGCGAGCCATTTTAAAGACGGTCTGTAATGACCTGTTTCGCTTGGGACCAGCTTGAGCTGGGATTTGGAAGACTTCAGGAGAGGGGGGGCGCTCGGTGCCAAGGCCTGCATAACGAAACATGCTCGACCCGTCCTCTACCGCGGTATGTTCTTGGTTTTTAAGCTATTAGCAGACAAAGCAACTTCCATCTCGGGCGGCACGGTGGCGCAGTGGTTAGCGCTTCTGCCTCATGGTGAAAAGGTCCTGGGTTACGTTCACGGGGTCGGCCATGTGGAGTTTGCATGCTCTCCCCGTGTTCGTCTGGATTTTCTCTGGGGGCTCCGGTTTCCTCCCACAGTCCAAAAGCATGCAGTATAGGTTAATTGGTGACTCTAAATTGGCCCGTAAGGTATGAGTGTGAGTGTAATTGTGTGTGTGTGTTGGCGCTTGCCCAGGCTTGGTCCCCGCCTTGCGCACATAGTTCCCGGGATAGGCTCCGGTCCCCACGGCACCGATAGGGAAGAAGCGGTTCAGATAATGAATGAATGAGTGAACCTCCGTCTCCTAGTTACCGGGTACAGGCTTCCCGAAGCAACCTGGGGTTAAGGGTAGGGCTGGACGATTGGACTCGAAATTGATATCTTGATATTTTTGGAACGATATTTTTCCTACCCAATTTGCGTCAAAAAGGTGTCACTGAAGTATTTTTACTCATTTATGATCTTATATCAAATTGATTTCACAGAAACAATAAAATATACATATAAACGCAAGAAAAGCATATACACAACAATGCATGAACGCCAACATGACGGTAGGTAGGTGTGTTAATTATTTGATAATTTTGACATTAAAAATAACGTTTTTACACGCCCTTTTTAAGATATATAGTGTACAGTGCATAAAAAAAGCATATAAGTGACAAATTTTGTGCTGCTTCTGGCTTTAAAGATGCTAAGAAGGAAGTGGGTTTTAGTCACAAGGAGGACCGCATCCCAATCCACGGAAATTACACACTACAACCTGTGTTTGGAGGAACCTGTTTTTATTTTTGACAATCCGTTAAAACTTTTGTTAATATAATGGCAACCCAGGTCCCAGTGGTGGTAGTGCTGACTGTAGGGTGGAGCCCAACTCCAGCCCAAAATTTTTTTTAGGTTCACAACCAATGTCCACAACCGAGTTTTCTACAATTAAGTTTTACTTCAGCGTACACTCTTAAAAAAGATGTGTTACACAAACTGTATCGAATACATACACATTAATGGCTGGGGTTTTGGGACAGCGTTTCTTGTGTTAATGTTAACACATTCACGTTAGTGTTAACACTTTCGACGTAGTGAAAGTGTTGAGAAAAGTAACATGAAGATGTGTAAACACTAACACACGTGCTGTCCTTGGTTACACATATTGTGTTGAATGCTGCGAACATGTTGTGTACATTTTAAAACCACACATAACTATGTGTAAAAGATCGGACTTTTATTGAACAACACAATTTTATTAAACATTAACACAAAATGTGTAAACTAAAGTGCTGCACATGATTTGTGTCATTTTTCTACACATTCGTTCCAAGAGTGTAGTGAGCTGAATTTCTGATTTTACGTTACAGCAGATGTTCATCCTTAAGAAAATAAACGAGCGACATTAAGTCCAGTGTAAAGCATAGATGATGGTGGGATTTAAACTGGAATTGAACGTGCCCAAAAATACTCCACATCACATGCTGGATGGTGTTATGATAATAAACGGCTTGTTCTTACATTTTACGCTTGCTGCAGACGCTCTCATCCAGTGCAGCTTCCATTTTCTGACTAAAGGGAAACTTGGGGTTAAAGGGAAAATGATGGTGATCATGACCTTTCTTTATATCTGTTTATATCTGTTTATTTCACGCAGTAGCGCACGCCACTACACACTGCATAGAGATTCTGTTCTATTACATCTGCACACTGTTCAGATCTTGTATTATATATGTAATGTTTATTTGGAATATATTTTTTCTATCTATTTTTTATTATCTTAGTTTCAGCCTTTTTAAATTTTAATTTTATTTAATTGTGAACTTTATTGCAGTCTCATGGCTGAATCAGGGCACATTTCACAAACATGTTGTACTTGTATAACTTTGTATGTGACAAATAATAAAGAATCATCAATTTTCAACCTTGGAGTGTGTAAAATACATTTCCGCATGTTGATTATCGCGACTGACGCAGTAGTTTGTGCTACTTTCAGAATATTTGCCATAAACATAAAATGAGTGTAACGGTTATCGAGAAAAAGGGAACACAGAACCGGAACGCGGAACACGTCCCCGCCTTAACCCCGTCCCAAGCTGTTACCGTAAGTCATTTTTAATCTCACAATTTACACTTAAACACAAATGGGGCGAGCTGGATATTTAAAAAAATACACATTCTGTCAGGATTCCTCGTTTACACCGAGGACTATTTCAATTAGTCATGGAAATAATACAAAACAAAAATGAAAAGTCCCAAAACTGTGAGATTTGGTGATGTGGCAGAAGATTTGTCATTGTTGCTGTTCCCTACCTGGTGTATTAAAAATGTATTATCGAAAATTCATTGATTAGCTCTAATTGACATGATCTTGCCCATGACAATTTTTTCAGTTAATTAAGAAATTCTGTTCAAGGTCCCATATTATGAAAAACAAATCCCTTTTTCTGTTCTTTGGACATCCATTTGTGTCTGTACTGCCTCTACACACACTGTACGTCTGATAAAAATGGTGAATTGTGTAAGTATTAATTTGTGACTCTGCACGGCAAAACCAGTCGCTCGTCGCAACGGAGGTTTCCGAGAAAAACGAGCGTTGATGTTGCGTGGGGTAAAATTTTGGGATTTTTTGTTTTTAGTGTTTTGAAATAGTGGAAGGTCTATACTGTACTGTTGTGAATAAATTTCGCTGAAAACCTTACCCTTTCTATCCTAAAAACGTGACTTTCTTGAGGTGAGGAATTCAATTCCAGCAGAATGTTAAAAGTTTCTGTTTTGACCGCTCTACTTCAATATTTACGCTAAATCCACTGGTTGACTAGCGTGAAGATCTCGAATCCATCTCCGTCTCGAGTTCAGTTAACCCCTGCTGAGTAGGCTATCCGTGTGGCTGTGAATGCCAGCGTAGGCTACGTAAATACAAAGCGTAGCAGCGACCGCCAGCAAGCCTCTGTGAGTGCCTACGGCGATAGTCAACTTCAAAGGCAGATTTCTCCGTTTCTCACTTGGCGTGTTAGGAAAACCGACTCCTTTGAGCGTTGATGTCTCCAGTCATATGTAGGTCATTCATTCCATATATCGTTTTGAAGCTTGATTTATGCCCTTTCATGAAAACATAATAACTCACTTTTGAGAATTTGCGACTGGTTTTGCTGTGCAGAGTCACATTTACCAATGACAATAATTGTGTGCTTAAACGAGCCGTTTAGATTTCTCCTCTACTTCTACGTCACAGTAGGGGATATTTGAATAACTCCACCCTCCTATCTTGGAAGCTGCGCCCACCAGGTAGAACTGCTCGCACTTCCTGTTCCGCCATTTTTTCTCGCAAACGCTAGTGTAGGAATCGCAATGAAGAAGTCTACCGAATGGAATTTACGTTTATAATAAAGGACAGACAGGAAATTGTGTGGGGGTTAATTTGGTGTAAACCTTGTTGTTTTCTGAATTAACCAGATAAAGTTTCCATGGAGGAAAACAATCTACTGAATTTCCTTTCATGTTTTTTCCCACATCTTTAAATCATAACAATAAGCATTAACAATCATCGGAAAACTTAATATCTTAAATTACATTAATATCTGAGGAAACTTCCCTGGAAGTCGATCTGAAGTGAAAGTGAGTGATTATTTGTCATTGTAAACACACCACAGCACAATGAAATGTGACCTCTGCCATTTGACCCATCCATGAAGGAGCGGTGGTATCTTGGCGCTCGAACTTAATCCGTTCCAGAAGGCGGTTTAAATTCCAAAAAGTTTGAGTTAAAAGTTTTCCCCATAAAAATTTTTTAAAAAAAAATGTATCTGTTGCCGGCCCCCCAAAATACACGCACAAATTGATGGTTTTGCGCATGAATGGTTGTTTTTTCGACCAAAATAATACAAAATAAATGATTTAATTCTGAAGATTTTAATCAAAAATACTGTTTGCGTGCTGAATTGTTTGATTTTATTCGAAATCCTTGCAATTTTACAATTTTTCATATAAAACCAATACATACGTGTGGTAGCTTTTTGGCAGCGTCCTGGGGAGCAGTGCTTGGAGGTGGTACCTTGTTCATGAGTACCTCAGTGGTACTGGTCCTGGGCTTCGAACCGACGTCTTTCCGCTAAGCTACTAACTGCCCCTGGATAAGTCTGTCTGCTAAACGCTGTAAATGCTAATTTAAATTTGGTTTGACCCCATCTCCAGCATTCAATCATAACAATCAGTAACAAGCAAATGACCATCCGAAACCTTAAAATCTGAGGGAGACTGTGCTGGTTTTTAGCAGGAGAGTCTCTCTACAACTGCAGAGAGAGAGACTGATAGACGTAGTGACAGACAGGTAAGCGGACGAGAAGTGGACAGAGAGAACGGGGGGGAAGAAAAAGAGTGCAGAAGAGTGGAGTGGGCATGCAAACGTGTCGAATCCAATCCAGACGGCGAGTCCTGACCTTCCTCTCACACTCACGTCACGTCTGATTCACTCTCCAGCTCCAAAGACGCTTCTTTTTTGTTCTTCTCCTTTTTTTCCCCCCAAAGAGATAAAAAAATATGTTGTAGTCTCCTGAGAAGCTGCCACGTTTGGGGCTGGTGACTGATTTGTCTGTTCAAAAAGGAAAAAAAAGACAGAACACACAAAAGGATAAAATACTCGGTGTCATCTTGTACATTAGCTCCTGATACGTGCTTCACAACGCCGTTTCACGCTTCGCCTTTTGATGCGTTAGAAAAATGGGCTAGATGTTTTTTGTATTTGTGGCAGAGTTAAAAGCTGGCGTGTGGAGAATTTTTATTCCGTGTATCAATGGCGTGTACACAATGTGCTGTCAGAAACAGGACAATTCGACCCCTCGGGGCTAATGTGTTCAACAGCGCGTAAAAGTGAATGTTTTCACTTAGCATGACAATGAACAGAAGCTAACGTAAGATTAGCTCACGCTTGGTGTTAGCCGCGTTAGCTCTGGATCAACTTCTGCTTCCTTGCTGGAAAGGAAATTTGTGATTTTATCACTGTTTTTATTTAGGATTGCCGTTGTTGAAAACAGGAGGAAAGTCAGTACTTTTAACCAATAAAACATACTCTTGTTGCTGTGAGGATAATAATAATAATAATAATAATAATAATAATAATAATAATAATAATAATAATAATAATAATAATAATAATGCTTCAGAGAATCACTGTTGAAGCTGAAAAATCCTTCCTAGGCTGTGAAGCGAGACTGTCGATGGACAATATTTATCTCAAAGAAAACCAGCAATGCTGGTATTATTATTATTATTATTATCATTATTATTATTATTGCTGTTGTTGCTATTAACCAAAAACCTGTCGGTTTGTTGGTGCGGATGTAGTCTGAGCTAATTCTGTGAGAATTAAATTTAAAATTCTAAAATTTAATAGTTAATTATTGTATTTTTTAAATGACATTATTATTATTATTATTATTATTATTATTATTATTATTATTATTATTATTATTATTATTATTATTTGTTTCTACAAAATGGCTTGTGCCATTGAACCATAAGTCATAAGCTGGAATTTCAGGGTAAGTATCAATTGTGTGCATCTCGTGCGAAAATCGCGGTGATAGTAAAGGAAAACGTTTTAAAAATGCTACCTAAATTTATGCAGTCTGATTCACTGAGACACTAATTATACAATGACGCTATTTAAAAAATAGGGGGCGCTAAAAATGCTATATAAATTTACGCAGCTTCAGATGAATCTGTGGACTTGTCCCCTGTCTAAGCTTTTAATGTGTTTTTAACGCTAATTCTGACTTCTGATTCTTTGACTCCTTTTTTCAACATTTACTGCATCAATTGTGCGACTTTTGCTTGGACCCTCATTGCCACTATTGTTTTGCTCCTCAAATGAACTATGAGGTCGAGAAACAAACAGAAAACGAAATAACCCTTCATTAATCGTCATCGCGATATTGGATTTGAGGTCGTATCGCCCAGCCCCTAGCTGGCCCTCGTCACTAGTAATGTGGTTTGCCTTCTCTCCGAGCTTCTTTCACGGCGGCGTGATTGATGACTCCCTATTAAGCCTCACGCGACTCTCTGAGCTTCATTACAGCGCCCGACTTCACCGCGGCTTCTCATCACGCTTCTTGAGCAGATTCAAACCTTATACCTTCCCGTCGCTTTTTTCCCCCCCTTTCGTCTCGGAAAAACCGGTGTTCTCGTGATGCGTTCCTGCGTCTGATGGTGAGTGACAAGAGCAAATGGATAAGAGATAAGTGTTTAGTGGGAAAAGAGGAAGAAAGGAGGAGAGAGAGAGAGAGAAGCGAGGGGGTTTTCTCAGGTCTAACCTTGAGAGAGGAAGAGAGAGAGGTGTTCGTGGTTTAAAATCTGACACATCCCATTTGGACAGCCGTTGTTGTAAAGTGTAATGTTTGAACACGAGCCGCTCTTTGAGGGATTTTCAGGAGCTAAGCGTTAATGGAGACTCTTTATTGGCCGATCTGACGATGGTCTCGCTTTATGATTTATTCCCTTATTCCCGAATTCACCTAAAACGCCTCGGTAGAGTCCGTAATTTCGATTAACGCTGTTTACTGTATAGCAGCTAGTGTGCTAAGCTACTTAGCACGATAGCTTTTTATGCTGCAAGCTACATACGATTAAAAGTAACTAAGCTACAGAAAAGCTACTGTTTTAATACAGTAGTTAGCTACACGAAAAAAGTTACAGAAAAAAAAGTAGCTAACTACATCCATGCTATTCGTCATGAAAAACATTAAACATTGGCTGAGACGTTAAAAGTAGCATAAAAATCGATATTTTCTAAAAAACATAATTTCAAATTACAAGGTTTAATGACCCAAATGTGCAAGTTCTGTCCGTTTTTGCATTTCAGAGCCATACCTTTAGATAAATACAGCCACTGCTTGCTGTTTCCGTCTTCACAAGGTGGACTCCGTTATCCAACTCCATCTCACAGCTTCTAGGAGCTTTGCATGTACAGAGCTTGTGCTGATTAGACACAGTAACCTATCAGATGCCAATTCAACACCAATCAGAAACACCCGCTAGACGCTCGACTCTGCCTGCATGCGCTGACATTTTTAAAACTAACTAAATTGCGTGTTTGCCTCACTTAGCGATGGGCTGTGTCCCGAACCACACACTGCCACACTTAATAGTATGGTAGGTAAGGCGCTCTTATCATACTTTTCTATGTGTTAGTATGCATATCAAGAAATAGCAGCTTAACAGCTCTCTGTGCACTAGGTAGGGCGCGTGTGACACTCCATGAGCGCTACCTACTGCGTAGAGAACTCTCTACACACTAGGTAGTGCTCATGGAGTGTCGTACACGCCCTACCTAGTGCACACAGAGCAGTATGATAAGAGCGCCTTGCCTACCGTGTGACACTCCATGAGCACTACCTAGTGCGGCTATTTCTTGAGATGCATACTACCGCATAGAAAGGAGTAAACTTGTGTTTTTCCTTATTAAGTTCTTTACGCACTAGGTAGTGCTCTTGGAGTGTCATACACGCCCTACCTAGTGCACAGAGAGCAGTATGATAAGAGCGCCTTGCCTACCGTTTGACACTCCATGAGCACTACCTAGTGCGGCTATTTCTTGAGATGCATACTACCGCATAGAAAAGTATGATAAGAGTGCCTTACCTACCGCGTGACAGCTGTTAAGCTCTCTACGCACTAGGAGTGTCATACGCGCACTATTTGACTTGTCACACGCGCCCTATTTGACCTGGTGCGTAGAGAGCTGTTAAGGTACTACCCACTAGGTAGTGCTCATGGAGTGTCACACGCGCCCCCTATTTGACTTGTCACATGCGCCCTATTTGACCTGGTGCGTAGAGAGCTGTTAAGGTACTACGCACTAGGTAATGCTGATGGAGTGTCACACGCGCCCTACCTAGTGCACAGAGAGCTGTTAAGCTACAACCTCGGCTATTTCTTGAGATGCATACTACCGCATAGAAAAGTATGATAAGAGCGCCTTACCTACCGTGTGACCGCTGTTAAGCTCTCTACGCACTAGGTAGTGCTCATGGAGTGTCACACGCGCCCTATTTGACTTGGTACACCACATAGCACTCCACCCGCACTCCGGCATCGGCATCGGCCAATGATTTCCGTGCATCCCTATTATTAAGTGTATGTTCAGTAAAAATTGAGTGACATGCAAATGTAGAAAGTCTCGGTGTGCGTGAAAACTTCAGCGAGCGCGTGTCCTTACTTACATCAATCTTTTTTCCTTTTACCGCTTACCAAAGTGGTTGTGCGTATGCATTATTTTATTATACATAATGTATTCAAGCGTTCTCTTATTAACTTTACAAAAACACACAGGCCTACAGGAGTACGGCTGACGCTTAGTTACACTCGGCGGAAATGTGAGGCGTTTTTTGGGGGGGGAGCGGGAGTTGGGGAGGGGGCGCTAATGCGGTTGTGTGTGTGGGTTTTTGTGTGTAAAGCCACCGTGTTAAAACCTCAAGTGTTTTTGAAGGCATTTCCCGGCTTCATTCAATATTAATTCCTGTTGGTTGCGAGCAATTAGGCCAATACCATCACTTTCGGAGGAAACTGTACATCGCGCTTCTCTTGCTCTTGCATTAAAAGCTTAACCTGTCAGTCCCTGATGCATGCGCATTTTAAATTGCTCTAATTGCTTTTGTGGCGGGGAGGGGGGGCAGAACTTTGTTCCATTTTAGCGGAGAAAAGGCACACAACCAGGACATTAATCACCATTAGACTCACCAAATTTGAGTTAACAAATTGGTGTTTTTGTACCTTTGACCCCTGTAAATAATGAAAATGGACTAATCCTCTCAGCGAGCGAAAGTGATTGTTGAAGATTAATACGGGCGCCACCAATCTGGTTATCGGGCCTGGAGATGGGTTCATAAATTAAAAACAAGGGAAGTAGAATGAGACTTAAAGTGGGGGGAAAAAACAAAGAGAAGATTAAGGACGGTTTTTATTGCCAACGCCGACCGCAGAAGGGTTTTGTACCTGTGGATAATTTTGGAACGTCCGTAAAGTGTGTCTGGCGGTTTTTAGTCCAAACAACTTTTCGGTGGAGCTGTGATTCTTTGAGTACAGACTGTGGTTAACGATTAGAGTGAACGTGAGTGAGCGATTATTTCTCATGGTGAACACATCACAGCACACAGCGCACCACAAACAAATGTGAACTCCATCCGTGAAAGAGCAGTGAGCAGCTTATTTGGGCAGTGCCTGCTTATTTTGTGCAGTGCTTGGCAACGGTATCTTGCTCATGAGAACCTCAGTGGTACCTTTACCGGTCCGGGACTTGAACCATGACCCTCCGATCACGAGGCCTAAACTTCCTAAAATTCATTCATTCAATCATTCATTCATTGTCCAAACTGCGTAATCCCAGCAGGGTTTCCAGCGGGGCCGGGGCCTATCCGGGAACTATGGGTGCAAGGTGGGGACCAACCCTGGGCATGCGCCAACACACCGCAGGGCACCTAAAAATTTTAACATCATATCATAAAAATGATATTTTAAATAATCATTTGGAACGACTGCATTATGATTTTAATTTCCATGGAAATAATGCTAAAAATTGTTTCTTTTGAAGTAGAAACTCTGCAAAAGGATGGCACTTATTGACCAACATGACCAACAGCCTCACCTACATGAAGCAGAGCCTGATTGTGTGATGAAAGTAGTCATTGGCTAAATTAGTTAATCTTAAAACAATTCTGAATTAAGAGATTAATCGACTTTAATTGCCATCATAGTAGTCAATAGAGGTAAAGATTTTTTCAAAGCAATAATTAGGTCGAGTATTTTCTTAAGCATAACAGATAATCTCATTCACGTGTTCAGATATTTTTTTAAGTATTATTTTCTGTTTAAAAAAGTCTCAGAGACTGTATCAGATTTGTATCGTATCCAAATTTACAATATCGGTATCGTATCGAACATAATAAAGTGGTATCATGCCATGTTTATTCCAAACCATGAACAAATATTGCAGTAATTTTAATTTTGACATGGACATTTTCATTTCATCATCCCATATTTTTCATCAAATCCACAGCCCTATCTGGAATTCTTCACCTAAAAAGCACTTAAAACTTTTCTTAATAAATTTATATTCACTTATATTTGCAAAAGTCCCACATGATCTTATTCCAACCAGAGAAATAAGACGTTTTCCTCCTTTTCTTTTGATTCTTATTACTGACGGATCGTATTGAAGAGCGGTCCAGATCAAAAACCGTAATCAGCAGATATACAGAAAATAAATTGAAAAATGAAAGGCAGGTGTGTTTGTGGAGCACTGCAGTTCCAGCGTAGAAAATGAAAGGGAGAAATGCAGTGGGTGAGTGAGTGAGAAGGCACAGTCTAACCCGAGTGGCACGGGCCGTTTGATTTAGTGCCAATCATACGATTTAATGTCTGTGCAGTGCATCATAATTTATTAAGATTATCATAAACTGGTGCCTGGAGAACAGCACAAGGGCAGTGCCGCCTCTCGCCCCCCTCCGGGTGAGTTACTGCCGGCCTGCTGCGGCAAACGGGACCACGACGGCCACCGAACATGCCTCCCGTCGCAGATCCGTGCTATTTTTACTCTCCGCTTTCTCACAGGGCTGGTTTCTTGCTCATGGATTAAGCCTAGTCTTGGACTAAATTGTAGTAACCAATGGCGATTTACCCTCCAAACTCAAAGCTAGTCTAGGACTAGGCCTAATCCTTCAAGTGGGAAATTAAATGAAAGTGAATACGAAAGTTCAAACAAGGAGACCTAATGGGCGTCGGCGCGTCCACTCACATGACTCCTGGTTTGTATATAAGCAGTAAATCTGGCCTTCTCTGCCATTACAGCTGCTCGATTTCGCCTGCCTCCGCCCCTCCACCACCTTCGGCTCCCCGTCCTGGTCGGGGGAAGGCTCCTTCGCCTTCCTGCCTGGTCTCCCAGCCACTTCTGCCGGCTTCAGAGACGAGTGTACCTACGACCAAGCGATGGGCTTCCTCCAGAACTTATCACACACACATTAAAGACAGGTTTTTTTTCCAAAATAAAAGTTTGTCAAACTTAACGGAATGGTCTCCTTGATTGAACTCTTATTGTCCATCCCTAGTTCAGCCTGTCTGAAAAACGCTCATCACATCAGTCCGACCGTCATCCGAGAGATAGACCTTATGAAGATATTTTTGAGATGTTTTAACAGCTTTATGGTGTCCTTGATGTGCGTTCCAGAGGTATCACAAATCCTGACACATTGCAACTCAGCAGAACAGCACTTGCTGTACTTTATTGTTTATTGCTTTATTGCTCCTTTGTGTTGTGGCTGTGTAAATATTGGATTTGTTAAAATGTGGAAAGTGTCTGTATTCGTTTTGGATGAGGAGTTAGATTGCTGTGTCCCAATTCACCTACTAAAGGGACTAAACAGTGCTGTCAGCTGGGTTAGTCTAGGCCTTTATGCGTGCCGTTTAGTAGAGGTGTGAACCTTCACTGGTCTCACGATTCAATGATTCGATTCGATATGATTTCTCGATGCATCACGATGCAGCCCATCAATCTTTCCACATTACAACATTACTATTTCAGACCCTCCAGGATATTGTGATGTTGTGATCACAACTATTAATCCAAATATTAATGCTCCCTGAGTCTTCCCAACAAGCTGCCCACTGCCTCTTCACATGCAGAGGTCACATTTGGTTGTGGTGTACTGCGTGCTGTGGCATGCTCACAAAACTGAATATTTTGCTATTTATTATTTTTGGTTATTGAAATACACCCACCAGTTTATTGCTGTTTTATTGCATTCATGTTGAACAGCTATATTTGTTCATATTGAATATAGAATTTTGTGTGTTTAGCTTATTAGTATGCAGTTTAGGATGCACTCGTCCACTTGCATCAGTTTCTTCTCCTTGTGTAGTTTCTCTTAATTTTAAAAGCTGCACATCTTGTGGAATTATGCAATCTTGGGCAACGTGCTTTCCACTTTGATTGGTCTGTTTAAAAGAAAATGGGCACAATATCATAAATCGTGATATTTGTTGTTATTATCATCAATGCAAATTAACATTACAATTAATTGAACATTTTATATTGAGTACATTGTGTTTGTTTGTTTTGTCTGTAATAGACATGGCACGATACCACGTCTTTTATGTCCGATACGATACTGATATTGTAAATTTGGATATCTGCTGATACAATACAATTCCTAACTAAAACAATGTAATAATTACACACCCATAAGTATATGCTACTTTATTTCACACAAAAAAAACATTTGTTTAAACATAGTTGTATATTTTAGTGACGTCCCTACTCACAGAGATTGTGAGTGAAAGCTGGTGTTGTTCAGGAAGTTCTACAGTATAATGGTGTGATGTGATTTTGGGGTTGTAGTGTGTTGCGTTGCTTGTTCTGCTCATTGTCATATCAATATGTAGGAATTAGTGTGAATGTCGAACAATAAACCAGCTTTACCGCAGTAACACTTCTCATGCAGAACCAACTCGATCCAGCTTTTTGAGTCAGTATCGGACTGATATCTGATCCACATGTCGGATCGGTGCCTTCTTTAGCCTGTAATCCTTGTAGTTCACCTTCAGCTTTTGTGCTGTTTATGTGTTATAAATCTTATTATAAACAATATAATAATTTAGTGAAAGTGAGTGATTATTTGTCATTGTGAACACAGCACGGCACACAGTGCACCACAACCAAATGTGACCTCTGCATTTAATCCATCCGTGAAGGAGCAGCGGGCAGCTAACAAGTGCCCGAGGAGCAGTGCTTGGGGACGGTACCTTGCTCATGAGTACCTCAGTGGCAACCTTTACCGGCCCTGGATTGGAACCTGCGACCTTCTGATCACGGGGCGAACACCCTACCGTTACGCCACCAACTGCCCCTGATTTTGGCAGCTATTAAGGCTGAGATTTTTTCTAATGAAAGAATGAGTTTGTGATTTTTAAATAATAAAGTGAACACACAGATGTAGGAGTCACATGACAACAGAATTAATTATTAAAACATATTAAATGAATAAATCATTATGAGCTAAATTATGTTTATTAGACTCTTAGGGCTGGTTTCTTGCTTATGGATTAAGCCTAGTCTTGGACTTAGTTGTTGTACCAATGGACATTTACCATTCAAACTCAAAACTAGTCCAGGACTAGGCTTAATCCTTGACTGGAAAATTAACTCTTATTGTCCATCCCTAGTTGAGCCTGTCTGAAAAAAATGCTCAAAGACCAAAAATCCCGGATTTTAACCACTGTTGACTGATCTGACGTCTTTGTAAACCCGTTTGCTCCGAATCCGTCGTCTGTGGTTTGAGGGTGTGTGCTGGTGATCTGAGGGTTATAAGATCAGATCCCAGGCACAGGAACATTACTGTTCTGCCAGCGCTGAGCCTCAGAGCTTCCCCCTCTCCACCCTGAGACACCCTCGACACGTGACCCCAAACTCTGACCTCCATCCGTTTGGGGAGGAATTTTTCGAGTGCTTGTATGAAATCGGTTGTGTTGTGAAAATCTAACCGAACTCTCACGTTCTGGGAGGACTGTAGAACAACAACAAAACTATTACAAGCAAACGAATGAGTAATCTCTTCACGCTGTAGAAGCATATTCATGTGTGTCATTGGCATAATTAAACTTGGGCTGGGCGACACGGCCTAAAAATAATATCACAAAGTTTTACGCTATATCACGGTACACAATATATATCAATATATTCTCTCTTTGTGGGAGAGAACTAGCTTTCCCACAATCCCCTGCGCATGACTGCAATGCGATGGAAGTGCATCTGGAATAAACACTGAAAATATTGAGTAAATATCTGTATTGTGAGTAGAACTCTGGTTATTGTTTATTTTAGATCAAATTTAAGATTTTGTCTGTAATAAAGGGGAAGGTTTGACTGAACTGGAGCATTTTTGTGAGTGATGGCGTTCCACGCGAGTCGCAAAAAGCGCACCCAGAGTGTTTACATCTGAAAGAATGTTATTACCCTCAAGCGCTGCCCGCTGCTCCTTCATGGATGGGTCAAACGCATAGGTCACATTGGGTTGTGGTGCACTGTGTGCTGTGCTGTGGTGTGTTCGCAATGACAAATAGTCACTTAAATTCACTTTAAGTAGTATTATTGTACATTGATATAAAGGTACCGACTGCATGAAGTGGATTTAGAAGATATTCTTGAACTTCAAGTTTACTGGACTTAATATTTTATACTTTTTTATGCTATGGCGACTTCACGACTAAACATTCCCAGCATGCTTTGCCTTTATGGATCAAACCTCCATTATATGGGCCGTGAGATGGGCTGCATGAGATCTCAGCCTGATGTACCAAACCGGGTACAAAGCTGGCGGTGAGGGCCCTTAACTTCAAAGCAATTTATCCTGTTTGATCATACAGACCAAGGCTATGGAGAGAACTGAGTGTGTGTGTGTGTGTTGAGTGTGTGTTTGGTGGTGGGTGTGCGCTTTGGGAGATGGTGGGCGAACGAGTGCTGTTCTCCCAGGTGGTCTAGTCCAGCACTGTGAGTAGCAGAGTTTGAGTGAAGTGGCGCTTAATTAAATTACACAGATGGCCAGCAGGAAAAAAAAATGAAGGTGTTGTCATTCAAAAAAATCCTTTCGCGGAATCGCGGTCCGAACCGCGCCGGACGAAAAGTGTCCAAAGTCAAAAATCTGATCAACAGACGTGAAGATGAATCCGACTCCGGACATTTTCTTGACCTTCTGCTCATTTCTGCACCATTTCACGGACGTCTTTGAGGGTCTTCCAACTGCAGTTTGGAGATTGGGCGCGATAGGCAAACATCAGACAAATCCATTACCGGCTCACAAACCAACCTGTGGCTTGATTTTCATGCTTTATGCAATCAGCATGCTGTGTGGTTTCTCTCAGCAGCGGAGGAGGCGTAATGACTCTGTTGCTAATGACGGTTTGAACTTTCAAAAGACCTTTTGCTCGTTATTTTCGCTCCCGTTACCTCTTGCTTACCTGTAGGGGAGCCGGATCACGACATGGTTTATTATTTAGCGTGAGGTTTATTGTTGGGTATTGTAACACCTAACTGAAGGTAAAATGATTTTTATAATAGAAATGAGTTCTTCATACGTGTGATTTGTGTGTTTGCGAAGAGCATATTGTCTTCCGATTTTTATTCAACCCACTTTTGCTGACTGCTACTCCTCCTAAAGTTATTGTGCTAGAAACCTCGCTCCAACTCTAAAATGTGCTGCATTTTGACGTGTGGGCTGCTTTTAAACACGTTTTTGATACCTGCACTCGTTCGCAAGTTCCGTCTACTTTTTCTCCAAAGACTAACACGGAGCTCAAATTTCGATGCTTTACTGTGCGTCCGATGTCCTCCACAAAGCCACCGAATTTGTCATGATTCGAGGGCCCATGTGGCTCTTCGCATATCTGTAGCCGTCATCACCCACACTCGTCACCTTTTATTTCTGTCGTTTATTTTTCCCATTTGTTTTCTCCCATTAAGAATACATGGGATTTCCTTCATCTGTTTCCACACACATCTCAATCTGTTTTGACCAGCACTCGTTTTTCTCTTACTTTTATCGTCCTTCGTTCTTTCCACATTCACTTCAATGCATTTTAGACAAAGTCTGTCTATGTGGCCAGTTTTTATGTCACAGCTACAAAACTGGAGCAAATCACACTGGCATTTTCTTGAGGAGCGTATCCTTAGTTATGAATTGAGATCATATCACAGATTTGGTAAAAAGTCAGATTTTTTAGAAGCTCTTAAAAAATCCAGAACTCTGGTCATTCACAAACTGTTCTTAAGAAGGAATTTCTTCTAACGTTTGCAATTATTTTCTTATTTGTGATTTATTTTAAAGTATAAACAGAATTTATAAACAATGAACTGCATGCAAATTTGTGCAAAACATTACCTTATTGAGTTTTCTTAATTCCACACTTGTATAATATTATACTATTAAAATGTCTTCAAATTCTTAAGAACAAATGTAAGAGAAAACTTAAAACACTGGTGAATGAGGCCCACTGAGCTTAACCCGGTTTCCCCTTAACATTAATGTAATAAAAGTTTAATCAATGTCATCTGATTCCGCTTTATTGTTTTATCAAAGCAAAGCTGCCAAAATCAATCCTTGTGTCTCTTTTAGGAACGTTCAACTTTTTCTTTTATGTGCATTACATATTTATCTAGGCCTTGTTCCTGGTTGACTTCGTTGTCATCAGCAACTGTGTACACGTACGACATGAGATAAAACAGTTTCACTGACAGAACGCAACAAAGCACAGTATGCAAAATGTTCATGTGCAAAACAAATGGCATGTTAGATAACTGTGCAAACAACGCAGATGTGAAAATTAATTCAAACTAACTAGTGGCAGCTGAGTTCAAGTGAAGTCAGGTCTGGAGTGATGGAGGCAGGTTGGGGGTGTTGTAGAGGCAGGTTAGGGGGTGTTGTAGAGGCAGGTTAGGGGG
>JAVGVS010001394.1:0-22233 GCA_032718565.1 Distichodus sexfasciatus
ATAATAATAATAATAATAATAATAATAATACAGTGACTCAGCAAAGAAATAGCAAAGAATAAAATAATAAAAAATAAAAGGTCAAAAGATGATATTGAATAAAATGTTTACATTTAGACTGAATATGCCAGCTTAAAAAAATAGTTTTAAAATTTGTACATGAATCCAAACATTGCCTTATGCTTCTCTCCAGTTCTACTGTTTTACATGTTTAAGGATAAAGGTAAGGAGGTGTTGGTGAATGAGGCTCAGTAGTTTAATATTTTATTCCACAGGAGCATGTTTGACCAGTTTTACCAATTTCTGCAGTGAAATCTGATCTGACTTTAGGGGTAACGTGTCCTGCTTTAATACATAAATTTGACCCAGGTTATGAGTAAGTCTGTTTCTTCAGCCCAATTAGGGATTTAAACTGGGTTTGGAGTGCAGCATGTAGAGGTGGATGGACGTGGACAGAGTAATGGAGAAATTGATCTGAAATTGAACCTTCACACACTACCACATGTACGAAATGTACACATCCATCACATAAAAATCACATAGAAATCTGAGGGAGAAAACAGCTCAACAATCAGCATTTTTTGCCTTGAATGTTACAAAAATGAGGATTTTGTGCCTCTTCAAAGCTTAATGGTCTTGATTTCTGATTTTATCCTCTGTGTCTTTCTTTGTAAATGTGAAGGAAAGTGAGAATCTGCATTTATATTTCCGCACTGGAATGAGTACTTGAACAGCACACTTTTGATCATTTAAATGCTGTTGATGGTTCATATATAAAGTGCATTTGAAAATATATTTTCCTTCTCGGCACAAGAAAAGAAGCCTCTTGTATAGGAGTCACTGGAGGATTGCTGGAGGAGTGTGAGTGGAGCAGAACTAATTGAAATGTTTTTCTTCCTGCATATTGAAGGACATTTCTCAACGTTAATGCACAGGCACTCTGGAACACACTCGCTTTTATTTGACCGCCTTTTATACACAGTCACATCGATTTGTATGTTTTATATGCAACACACACATTTGCCAATATCTTTACCTTTTGTCATTTGGGTTTAGTTTTTTGCTTAGCTGTTTATTGTTTAATGAATATATATATACTGCAGGAAATCAATCGGTTCACTGGCTTTTTGTTCATTTCCTTGCCCCTATGTTCCAGTTTTGGTCAGTAGAGGGAGATGGAGGGCAGCTATCGCAGCATTACCTGCCACTGTGTGCTTTTGCAGGGTTCCGTGATTAGGACACAAACCCTGTAAAAACCAGATAACACAAGGTAACACAAGATTCAGAGTCCTAATAACCACACAACCAAGACCACACAGAGACAGGTAACGCAGGCACGCAGGTGCCTCAATAACCACAGAACCCTGCAAAACCACCTGGAGGCCGGGTATGCTGGTTATTGCAGGGTTTGGTGGTTTTTAAGACAGTGAACGCTGCATTAACTGCCTCTGTGTGGTTTTGCAGGCTTCAGTGGTTATTAGGACACCATGCAAAACCACACCGAGGCAGTGTCCAAATACCCACTAAACCAAAACCACAGGGAGGCAGGAAAAGCAAGATTCAGTGTCCTAACAAACACCAAACCTAAACCACATACAGTCCAGTAATGCAGGATTCACTGTCCAAATAACCACCAAACCCTGCAAAACCACATGGAGGCAGGTAACACAGCATTCAGTGAACTAATAATCATGGAACTAAACCATACAAAGGCAGGTAACGCAAGTTTTATTGCAGAGGTCAGAGTCCTAATAACCACCAAACACTATAATTTCAATAACTACAGGGTTTAGTGTTGTTCTGCAGGGTTCAGTAGTTATTAGGACAGTGAACACCAAACCAAAATCACTTCCATTTCCTCGTCCATGCCTTTTCCTCTGTGATGCTGAAGAGCTGGTCCATGCCTTTGTCTGATCCAGGCTGGATTATTGTAATGCACTTCTCGTCGGGATCCCCAGCAAGAGCCTTCGAAAGCTCCAACAAATTCAAAATAGTGCTGCAAGGACCCTGATGAGGGTGCGAAAGTACAAACATATTACACCTATTCTCTTCACTGGATCCCTTATCTTCGTATTGAGTACAAACTTTGCCTGCTTTCCCACCAGTGCGTACATGGAAATGGCCCGCAATATCTAAAGGAACTTCTAACGCTACAAACCACTGCAAGACAGCTCCGTTCTACAAACACTTACCGTCTTCGTCCCCTTATGACCAAACTTCGCACAATGGGCGGCCGAGCCTTTGCAGCGGCTGCTCCACGGCTCTGGAATGCTCTACCAGAGAATTTGAGAACACAGCAGACCGTGGACTGTTTTAAAAACAGTTAAAGACTTTCTTATTTAGGAAAGCGCATGAGTAGTTCAAATGAATGAACTTGAGAGCACAGTAGACTGTGGACTGTTTTAAAAACAGCTAAAGACTTTTTAGCTAGGTAATGTATTAACATAGATTTTATATGGATGTTATATTATTGCTTTTATTTTTTGCCTTGTTTTTTCATATTTTTATGTAGCACTTTGAGACTTGTATAAATGTAAAGTTCATTACAAATTAAATGAATTATTATTATAAGTTCACTCTGCTGTTGGAAGGTCACCGATTTGAATCCCAAGACCGGTAAAGGTATCACTGAGGTACTCATGTGCAAGGTACCATCCCCAAGTACTGCTGCCCAGCCACTGCCCATGTCAAATGCAGAGGTCACATTTCGTTGTGGTGCAGTGCTGTGCTATGGTGTCTTCACAATAACAAATAATCACTCACTTTAGTGCTGGCGGTAGGATTCGAACCCATAACTGCTTGGTCCAGAGGTGTGTATCCTAACCACTAGACCATGACCACCCCACGACACAACCACAAGGAGGCACGCCCCATAACTGCAGGGCTGGCAGGGTTCTGTGTGGTGTTGAAGGGTTCGGTGGTTATTAGGACGGCGTTTGAGCCCAGATTTATGTTGCGTTGACTCGCAAGAAAATAAGCTGCTCAACGGAAACGCTTCATTTCACAAACAATGAGTTGTGCCGCTACCCAAGTCGCTTCCATTTGCCACCCCAAGAATCTTATTACGGTCATTCTTAACATGAGCCCTTTGAGCCTGCGAGATCAAGGCCAGCGCTCCTCGGTTTGGTTTAAATTCAATTTATCGCACAGAAAAGATTACAGCGCCAGGTCTGTGTCCCGTTTGTTTAAAAGTTGGGCTGCTTTAGTCGGCTTCAAAGGCTGCGGACATGCTTTTGTGGAATATTCCATTTGGAATTTTCTCTGGTCTGCAGAACTGCTGTGTGGCTCGTGATTGGGACAGTGCTAATCTGAGAACCTGGAATTTGTGGTTACATCAGTTTTGAGTTTCTGCTTATACCCTATTTTTTAGAGTACTCTGTGGACCTTTATTCTTCATCCCTTTTTAATCTTTTACTTTCCATTAAAGTGTGTGTTACAGCTTATGTGGGAAGTTTGCACAATGTTTTCCTGCTCCTGCAGTAGCCGTGAACAGATTTTACTGCGGCAGTTTCAACAGAAAGTGAGTTTAATGGATAGCCTAGAGCAAAATGCAACAAACAGGAGACTGATATGTAGAAATATCTAAAGAAATGACTGCTATTCAAGGAAATAATTAAGAAGCATGGCTTCCGGCCCCAAACTCAGCCACACGCTTGAGAGTAGATGCATGTTGTGTCACACCAATAAAAATGCAAAATTGCGAGTGCGAGTGAATGAGGAAAGTGACCTAGATGCTATGACCTGGTGTTGTCGGAAAGCTATGTCAAGTATCATAATAAAGCACAGATGAAGGCTATTGAGTGTTTTATTTGTGATTAAGGTAATTGTCATAAAGCGTACACTGATCAGCCGTGAATTTGGGGGTGTTTGTTTGTGTAATGGTAAGGGAGTAGACCACGGTGGTTGCAGGGTCACAGGAAGTGCCACATCAGGAAAGGTACTACTGAAGTACTTGTGAGCAAGAGAAAGTGTGTGATTTTGTCATTTGTCATTGTGAACACACCACAGCACCACAATGAAATGTGACCTCTGCACTGGACCCATCTGTGAAGGAGCAGTGGGCAGCTAACAAGGGCAGCGTCCAGGTAGCAGTGCTTGGAGAAGGTACCTTGCTCATGAGTACCTCAGTGCTACATATACTGGTCCTGTCACTATGACTGAAAGACAGTGGGGCTTAGCCTCTAGGGGTGTGGTTAGGGTTAGGGTTAGGGTTCTGCACTACATGCATGCCAAAATGTCTTCATCGCACCTACACAGGCTTCATCAGTTAATTGATTATTTGAAGAGCATCTATCAGGAGCTGTTATCTGCCTCTCTCTCTTTCCTTCCCTGCCTTCTCTGTAAGACCCCGCCGACCTCAGCATCGTTACCTTTACTTAACAGAGAAGCAGTGACGTGCAGCTTCCACCTGGGTCCATATGCTGCCCACCTGCCTAGTATCCACGCTGGGAAACAGAACCATCAATTTAATCAGATCATAACAACTTGTAGACCTGTTATTAATTATTTCCACTCATGTTCTTGCTGGTTTGTGTTAAGTGCATGCTATAATTATAGGGGGCTTAGGAACTTTTTAGAGTGTCTAAAGTGCCACTTAAATAGACCTAGCAACGTACATTGGTGACGTGTTTAGTTCTGTTGTGCACATGTCTTAATTACCTTAAATTCCTTACATACCACAAGTGACCATGATGAAGGCTACTGTATGGTGATCCACGCTAGGCATGTCACCTGCTCTTCACTGTGATGCGAAAAAACATGACGCAGACAAGTGGTAAACATTCGAGTTTGGAATAATTTTATGTTTTAGTGTGTACAGAGTTTGTTAAAACACAATTTAAAAAACATGTGTTTATACAAATATCCGCATACGTGTAAAAAGGTCCTTAATCCTCATAAAACCTGCCATGAAAGCAAAAAAAAACCCCATAATATCCTCGACAAATGATCACATTACAGGTAGTCCCAGACTTACGATGGAGATACATTTCAATGACCCCATCGTAGCTTGAAAATATCATTAGTCGAGACATGGCTACCAGCAGAACGCTTACTTGGGTGTTTGGAAGACATGCATTTTTCACTAAAATTGGTCATACAGTTTGGTCGTACGGCTGTCGTCATAAGTCGAGCCATCGGAACTTGGGGACCATGTCTACATCTTTGACATTGCCATCTCTCATTTTTATCCCGAATTTCACTCAAATCCTCATGTGAGATATTTCCAGAATAACCAATAACAAAGTGTATTATTGGCACTAAAACTCCAGTAAAGTTCTCACCCACAACACCTCCTCCTCCTCCTCCATCTCTCCGACTTAAAAATCCAACTGTTTCTCTGCCGGAGCAGCCGAGAGATTTTCTCCCTCCCCTCGTTTGACCTCCAGAACGCTACCAGTTGCTTTCATATTATCTAAGAGCAGAATGCCACCCAAAAGGTCACTCCCTGACATTTGTAATTTGCTTTAAAACAACCAACAGAAATAAATGAAACAAACGCGAGACGCGGGGCGCCGGCCGACTTGGGCTATATGCTGTTAGACCTGACATTTCTGCCTAATTATCTTTTAAAAATGTCATTAAAAATTGTGTGTACTGCTCGACGTGAGTCGCTGCCAAAGCTACGGTCCTCGCCCTCGTCGACGCTTAAACGCATGCTGATGGAGGGAAGCCACTAGGGGTCGAGCGCATTTAGAAACGTTATACGCAATACTTCCTTAATTCTCTTTATCAACATCAACCCAATCCCCCAGTATGAGAGATAAATCGATAAAGCAGCGATCTCTGCGCCTGACGTTATCAGGTTAAGTGAAAGCGGATGCAAAAAACTTGACGGCCGAGACAAGCTGACCTCTCTGACCGCTTGGAAAAATACAAAGCTGACGAGATTGTGTAAGCGATCGCTTCCCTCTTATCACCGTTTACAGCAAACAAACACACCGCAAACACTGGCCTAATCTAATTGCAGCGGCTAGTTATCGCCCGCTCTGCACTTTCTCTCCCTCTTCCTCTCTCACACAAACACACACACACCAGACACAGACACACACACAAACACACACACACACCAGACACAGACACACACACAAACACACACACACCAGACACAGACACACACACAAACACACACACAAACACCCATAAACACATAGAAACAAACACAAAGCTCAATCTTTTAAAAGCTTTTCCCCCAGGGAGAACCTGGCATGGTTGTTGTGCATTTAAAAAACCATCCGATTCCTTGTCATCACAATGCTGCATTGCAAAAATCTTTGGACAGAAAACTAGATGCTTTTTAAATGTATGAAAGACCACCGGTGAAAACTTTAAACATCTCTTCTTCTTATTTGTACAAATCCAAAAAACCCCAATCCCATCAATCACAGCACTGCATTGCATAAATATTTGGACAGATAAAGTAGATTAATTTTAAACATCCAAAAGCCCACCAGTTAACATATTAAACACCTAGTTTCCCATCAATAAACCAATCCCACCAACGCAAGGGCCCCATTGCATAAATATTTGGACATAGAAACTAGATGAACTTTGAATGCCCAAATGTCCACGAATTAAGATGTTTAACAACTCTTTTTCTCATCTGTGCACATCCTAAAAGCCAGTCCCAGTCAGTGAGTAATTACTTGTCATTGTGAACACACCACAGCACAGCACACAGTGCACCACAACCAAATGTGACCTCTGCATTTGACCCATCCGTGAAGCAGCGATAAAGCAGCGAAGGAGCAGTGGGCGTGAAGGAGCAGTGGGCAGCTAGCAAGGGCAGCGCCCGGGGAGCAGTGCTTGGGGACGGTACCTTGCTCATGAGTACCTCAGTGGTAACTTTACCGGCCCTGAATTCAAACTCGCGACCTTGTGATCACGGGGCGAACGCCCTACCGTTACGCCACCAACTGCCCCACAGATAAACTACACGCATTTTCAACAACTCTTTCTCATTCTTTCTCTCACAAAAACACACAAAAACTTGAACTAGATTGATTTTTAACATCCACCAACACACCAGTAAAAATTTTAAACAACTCTATTTCTTAAATGTGCCCATCCTGAAAAATGAGCACTTCTTTTTCTCACCTGTTCACATCCTTAAAACTAATTCCACCAATTACAGTGCTGCATTGCATAAATATTGGGACAGACAAACTAGGGGCATTTTAAACAACACCTTCTCTCGTTCTCTTCCTCTCACACACAAACACACACAGAACTCAATCCTTTAAAAGCTGCACTTGTAAAATCACCTGCTCTGCGTTTCCCCCCCAGAGAGAACTCTGCATGTTTGTTGCACATTTAAAAACCCATCCGATTAATTATTCAAGGGTATTATTTTCAGCATTCAATCTATTTCCTGCATCAGCGGTGCTGATAATGGGTCCCAGTGGAGGTGCATGCAGATTCCTCACTTTTTTGCCTCCTCTTTTTAATCCTTGTTCCCAACACAAGGCCTCGAAAGACGCGGCACAGCTGGGAAGAGACGCGACGCTTGCGAGGGCATTGCTGTTAACACCCAGAACGCCTGTGATCGTAAAAATACACAATAATACGCAATACGCCATTTTTAAGCGAAAAACCTACACTGGACTTATTTTTGCTTTTTCTAAACTTGCCTTTATTCATGATGAGAATAGCGTTTAAGGCTGCGTTCCATTCTGAGAATAGCGCCCATAAAACGATTTGTACTAAAAAGAGATGCCCAGATTTACCTGATTCCCGCGTCTTCTGTCTTAAGATGTACATCGTTATTTTGTGTCAAAATACTCCGTCCTCACTTGACTCTGCTTTCACGATCGCTTGACTTGACACTGTGTTAGAAATGTTAGAGGTGTGGCGTTATTTTGTGGCAAAATTCTGAGTGTGCAGTGAACGGCAAAATATCTTGTCTTAACACGCTCAACTCTGACTGCGCTCACGCTTGACTTAATGTGCCAAAATGCCAACGAAGCATCAAAATGTATATGTGAACAGTTTCTGGGGAACATATGGTGGGGTGTAGCCCATTTTCTTGAAACTGTTGTAATTTAGCGGTAAATCTATCTGTATATTTGCTGATTTTCCTCTTTTCTGCCTACCTGCTTGGACCCGGTAGTTGCCGTTTGTGGCTGTATTTGCTGTCTGGAGATGTTGATGGAAACAGAAATTTGAAACAGTTATAAGATCATGTTTTTGTTACATTTCTTTGAAAGTCTGTGCACTGTAACTCATTTATGTAACTTTACACTTATTTTTCTACAGTATTTTACTGTATTTTCACTGTAGTTGCATAATGATATTGGAATCGTATCAGAATCGGCCAATAATTGCTTTTTTAAAAGTCATTAACATTGGACTGTTTCTTAGATTTGCCCAATATTTTTGTTAACATTTAATGACGTGTTGATTGTAGGTGGGAAATTTAGCGCTTGTGTCAGACATGTCCAGAGTCTGAGGTGGGATTTTACACGGCCCGCGCCTTCTGTCTTAAAATGTATGGTGTTATTTTGTGCCAAAATTCTGAACACGCAGTGGAACATTCACCAGCAAAATCTCTTGTCTTTATGCGCTCCACTCTGCCTGCACACGTGAAATTTTTCAGCTAACTAAACTGGGTGTTTGCCTCACTTGAGCTTTTAGTTGGATTATCTGCACATTAATAATCGTAGAGAAAGCAGACTGACCTTTATGTGAGACAAAGCTATTAAACGAGTCTGATGAAGAAACAGCTCTACATCTCAATTACAGCAGCAGCCGAGTGTCTATTACTGATTAACACTGCGCTAATTACTGAGCTACTTTATGACACACACACACACACACTTACATTACTATCTTTGTGAGGTCCTACCACTGACTCCCATAATGACTAGATGTAAATAATACTGCAGCTACTTCTAAAGCCTGGGATATACTTGCTGTTAACTACGTACGTACAGCTGCGTCGGTTTTTGTGCACATACTCAAAAATTAACGGAACGTAGACGGAGATGCAATAC
Organism: Distichodus sexfasciatus; assembly: GCA_032718565.1. Taxonomy (NCBI): domain Eukaryota; kingdom Metazoa; phylum Chordata; class Actinopteri; order Characiformes; family Distichodontidae; genus Distichodus; species Distichodus sexfasciatus. The sequence goes on from JAVGVS010001394.1 coordinate 8,991, forward strand.
CTGCGTAATTTATAGGGGGCAGTGTTGCGAGATCTGCACTCAAAAGTCAAGAAAAGAATTCCCCATTTTGCTGAGGAGATCTATTAAGTGGTCGAACGTACCATCGCCGCGATTTTCGTTTAATTCTCTGGTGCCGTCAGTATGATGAAGATTAATGTTTCTTCGACTGACAGATGACGATTTTAAGATACAGGAATTCATTCATTTATTAGGTTTGCGGCCTCAGCACTGACCCCTGATGGTAAGGAGTACACACTACAGATTACGACGCACAGTGCAGACGCAAGTACAGTATATCAGCACAAACGCTAACAGCGCAACTGTGTACGGATACGCGTACGTAGATCACAGCAAGTATATTCCAGGCCTTACCATAACACTAACCTTTACCTTACTAACCAAAATCACATCTTTTAGCTCTTTTAGTTTCTCACATAGAAAATATTTTCTTTATGGTGACCTGGAATGGATTGGTTAGTTTAACAGACTCGTAAATCCATGACTTTAATCTTGGAATTTCAGAGTTTTTTCTCTGAATCTACAGTGGTTCTTATACGTCATCGTAGTAATTGGTGCCGATACCCATTTGTTAGCTTAAATCATATGATATCAGTTTGGAAATTAAAATTTATCGATTGGGATTTAGTTGTTGTGATCATCATTCCTGCAAGTTTAGAGCCTTGTATTCAAACATGGTGGTCCAAGAACGATAGAAACTGCAGTTAAAAAATAAGGAAGAGGAAAAGAGAGGAGGGAGCGTCGACGGACTTCAAACAGAATGTGTTTCACGCTTTGAAGTCTAGTTAGTTCCTTTACGGTAAAAAGAGAAGAGAGAGAAAAGAGACAGAGGGCTTGTTCACAGCGGTTCTACTCTAATTTCACAGTTTTTGTAACAAAGACTTCAGAAGATGTCATATCCATAGCCTACAAAAATATTAATAATAGTGAGAAAAAAATAAATAAATAAAGAGATCCCTCTGCTCTTGAAATCTCAGCTTCAGTAAGGCCAGTCCGGATCCTCGACGTTGAGACCGAGAGCTTCGGGCCGCTGAAACAGCCGAAAGGATTAAGTTGAAAAGAGAGAGCGAGGGATTAAGAACCGAGTCAAAGTCCCCACTCGCGCAACTCGCGCTCTCGCATAAAAATCACTCCATTGCACCAGGTCCCGGAGGCGGGCGACGCGACGGTGCGGTTACCCCGGTGGTGGGTCACAGCGGTCTGCTGCTGTCTGCTGGAAGTGGGGGTGTTGGGGTCTCGTCTCTCTGACCTGATTCACATTCAGATCATTCGATTATCCGAGGCCAAGTCTTTGAAACTGACGAGCAGCTTCTGCATTAACACATACGGCTCCCACATCACTTCACAACTTCACACTGAACACGTTAGGGTTCGAATCATTCATGAAAAGATGAGAATGTAAACACAGGAAGTTGATCTGCTTGCAACATGATGATGATGCTGCTACTTACATTTACCAACACACCTCAAACAGCACCATGACACACAACACCAACCAACCAGTCACTGATGAGAATGAGAGAGAGAGAGAATGACTGAAAGAGTAAATGAAAAAAGGAACGAAAGAAGGACAGAAAGAATGAGTGAATAAATAAATGAAAGACAGAAAGAAAAAAAATGAATCTATGAATGAAAGAAAGAATGAGTGAGTCAATGAGTGAATGCACGAATGACAGAGAGAAAGGAAGAATGAATGAATGAATGAATGAATGAATGAATGATGGAGAGAGAGAGTGAGAGAAATGTAATCCATTATTTTTTAAACAATGCAACTGTATTTATATTACCGTCTGTTTTAACTGGAACTCTAAGGGAATACGGTAACCCATCATTTGTAATCAGATTACATAACGTTGCTCCATGTGTTCCGTTACTTCCCAACACTGATTATCACTTCCAAACACTTCCAGCCTCGGAAAGACAGACCCCTGATTGAGGAAGCGGAATTTATACCCTGATGCAAAGTGGTTCTAAAGGCACAACATGCCAGTGCAGAGCTCCGGTGTTGTGTGTTTGTTTTTGCGTCCTTCAGCTTCGCGTTGTAGCGTTTTCGTTTGGCGAGTTTGCTGTGATAAGCCACACAAATGAAGACATTCAGACTCTAACCCCACAAGTCTTCTTTGCGAGGTCTGTTAAAAAGCTTTTCCTTTCCCATGGCGAGAAATCACAAAACTTGTGCTTTTTTAACCAATCAGCAGTTGGAAGGGTCATAACAAACCCAATGTTCCACTGCAGGAAACCTTTAGTGGCTGTTTGATTTCATTCCAAGAGGCATGTTCAGATGGAGATTTTCTTAATGGTTGAATCCAAGAACTAATTAGAAGCAAAACGGTAGTGTTAAGTTGTGGAACATATCAGTCCCCCCAGGATTTCGCGATGTTTTGGTGATTTTTGCGATGAAAATGACTGATTTTGTGGTGGTGTTTTCTCAAAATTCGCGAGAAATTTTGCAATTTTGTTTCCCTTGGTAAACCCCATCCATGGTTTATCTGGGCCTAGTAAGATAAAAAATGGGTGAGAGATGGACAGAATTGACAGGCAGACAGATTAATTGCATGAACGTTTTCTTTTATTAATTTCTGTTCTTTGGTCTTGATGTAATTACCGCAATAAAACCGCAAAACATAAGATAAGCCGACACTGAGGTTGCCCACATCTTTCCAGAAATGTTCAAAATGAGTCATTTAGAAAAACTTTAATTCTTAAATTAACTGGAATTCTTGAATTAATTTAAATTCGGACAAACTTACAAGCATAAATGTAATAGGCTTTAAAGCTGAAATCATAGCTCTACATGAGAAATGACAAAACTTGTCTTGTATCTTCTCTCAATTGCCTCAAAAACAGAGACAACATTAACTTGTGGGGATCAGCTAACATCAACATGGCCCAAAACTTTCCACATCCTCTTTAATTAGAAAAAGAGTGATTTGAATCAAACTGATAGAAACAACACAGACACTATCAACATTTCAGTGTAGCTGCCTTCAAACTTCACATCTTCGCATCTTTTTTTGCGAAAATTATACGACAGAATAGAAAATATGTGGCATCGCGAAAATATGCGTTAAATTGCTGATTTCACAGGATTTGACGCGATGGCAAAATCACGAAAAACTGGAGGGACTGACATATCTTTAAAATGAGTGATCATTTGTCACTGTGAACACACCAAAAACAATTGTCACCTCTGCATTTGACCCATCCATGAAGGAGCAGTGGGAAGCTAACATGAGCAGCACCTGGAGAACAGTGCATGGGGACGGTACCTTGCTCATGAGTACCTCAGTGGTACCTTTAACTAATCAAGGATGGTGAACTGGTGACCTTCCAGTTACAGGACGAATTCCTTAACCGTTATCCTACCAACTGCCCCAAGCGGTAAACTGGTCCTTCACTTTTGCACGTTTGACTCTTAAATTCTGCTGTATGCACAAAAGAAATAAATCCCCATTAATATTTTGCCATTTTGTCATGCATGTTTTAGGTTTAATCTACAAGAACACAATAAAGCTCGAAAACTGGGGTGTTTTTAGGCGTTTTGTTGCAATAAAGTTGTGGGAGCAAGTCAAAGTTGCAGTAAAAGTTGGGATGTTGTCCCCCTTTATAATTATTCTTTAAGAATGAATTAAAATGAAGGAACTAATATTTTTAACCTCCAATTATTTAGTTATTTTTGAAGGCAAATGTGAGGCATTTTTACCACACACGTTTCCTGCACCTTCTAAACATAAGGAAGCGAGTTTGCTGACGTATGGCTCAGTGTTTTGCGGGACATGACAATGATTGGTCAAAAATTGCTGAAAAGTTGCGCTAATTGGTCAAAATTGCACAGTAGTAATGAATAGTTGTTAATAGTTGTTAATAGTTGTCAGCGTAACATCGTGAAATCCTGGAGGGTCTGATTAGGATGCACACTGATATTGTATCGGAATCGACTGATAATTGCTTTTTTTAAAGTCATCGATGTTGCACCGATGCTTAGATTTGGGAAATACGATACGTGGGAAAGGTAGCGCTTGTGCCAGACACGTTCACCAGCAAAATCTCTTGTCATCACGCACTCAACTCTGCCGGCACGTGAAACTTTTAACTAACTAAATTGCTTCACTTAGTGAATGTGAGCTCACACATGGGCTGCGTACTACTGCACTTAATAGTATGGTTGGTAAGGTGCTCTTATCATACTTTTCTATGTGGTAGTATGCATCTCAGGAAATATCTGGGGTGGCAGCTTAATGGCTCTTTACACACTAGGTAGTGCACATGGAATGGCACACATGACCCGTTTGACTTGGTACACTACATAGGGTGAGAAGTGACATTTTCTTAAAATGTTGTGCACTACGCTTATTTAAAATATCTTTATTATTTTTAAATAAGTGAGAAACACACAAAGAGTGGCAGACTGATGTCACTTAACAATACACACTGTAGTACGTTTCAAAGTGGGCAGGTCATGAATTTGAACATTAATGGAAATAACTGACATGGGCAAGATTACGTTGATTAGAGATTCAGAAAGTCAATTTAGTTTAATGTTTGATTAATTTGCCCAGCCCTATTTCTCCACTTTGGGAAAACAACGACAACACTGTTGGTTTTATCTGAAATATAAACCAAACCTTTTATAAACCAAGGACCTGACACCCACGCAGCAAAAGGATCACAGCACATTTTGTGATCGAGATCAGCAGGGACAACACACAACCTCAAAAGAGAACGGAAAGAAATAAAAGTGAAAAGAGTGAAAGTGCAAACCCCGTCCTGCTTGGTATTCCAGCACAGACGCAGCACAATGCCTGAATCACACGCTGGATTATGCATGTGACCACGTACTGAACTCGGCTGAATAAAAAACGCGTGGCCGACTGCAGGCGCTCTCACACACCTGTCCTACCTGTAGGATGTACACTAATGGTGAAAGCTGAAAATTTTCACAAACTAACAACATCCTCAACCTTGAAAGCTTCTTATCCAGGACATGACTTTTTCACTGTGAAGAATAAGTATAAAATGATAAAATTGTGTATTTATTCTATATGTCTGGTGGCAACCTGTTGTTATATAATATTATAATGATAAATATAGCTGCAAGCGGCAATGAGCAAGGTCCAAGGAAAAAGTCGCTAAAAAATTCACCAAAGAGGTAGATGGAGTAAGCGTTGAAGAAATGAATCTGTGAATTAGAAGTCAAAATTAGTAAAAAATCTCCAAAAAGCTCTCCATTACGACATCAGACCACCGAGCAGCACACCATCCCCACGTACTGACCAAGTCTCAGCTTTGTGCGATTTACAGTTTAGGCTGCATACATTTATGTAGCATTTTAGCGCCTCCATTGTTCACATAGCAACATTATATTTTTTTCTTCCATATCTTAGTGTTAATTGTTTATTAAAAATCAGGCTTACGATTCTTAAGATATAGGCATTTAGCACTTATATTATTTAAATGGTGTGATTCATGCTAGCCGGGCCAAAGCAGCCCAAAGATACAGCTGTTTATGCAAAATGAGTCATTTTAATTGGCTAATTTTAGCCACCCCTTTGTGAAATCCCAATAAAGCTTTATGCTACGATATCAGGCTAAGTCCGCTGATTTATTTGACACTTCACTTGTGTTAATTAGCCGAGGAGGAGTTTACAAAAGTTTGTTTTGCATGTTATGCAAATTAGCTCCCAATCTCACCTTTTCTCAAAATCTAAGTTAATATTTTTAATTTAACATATCGTCACTGTCAGGTGGAAACCTCGTAAGGCCATTTGTATTGTTTGTTATAGAACAATTCTGTTGGTCAGTCTTCACGTCGGCCTGACAGTTTAACAAATATTTTACCAATGAAAAGTGTCAAAAACGGCTTGTTCATATATTTATGTACAATGTTCACATATTTAGAATATGCATAGTTTTTTCAATTTCCAGAAAAATAACCGTTTTGCACATAAAAGGCTTCCACCCAACCATGACAATATTTAACATATTACACACATCAGTCAAGTAGAAGATCTATTACGTTATTTGTGTAATATGATAAATACTGTTTCTTGTCGGAGGGAAACCCTTTTTGTCCAAAATGGTTATTTTTCAGGAAATTGAAAAAATGATGCATATTCTAAATATATAAACATTGTATATAAATATATGAACAAGCCGTCTTCAATACTTTTAGATAAGTGAGTATGTGGGTGTATTCTTTGTGCAGATATTAGCAAAGAATTAACATCCTATGTTTAGTGTTTTTATTTCGCACAAAAACATTGCTGGATTCTGCTGATATCTTTCTCTATTTAATTATAATCCAAAATTTAGGTTTTGGATTATAATTAGGATTTATAAATGTATAAATTGGAATTGATTGTGATGTATTTACCTGCATTTTGTACTCGTATAACAAATCAAATGGTTGAGATCGGTAGAGTCCATCAATGTTTTGTGCATAATAAAAACACCAAAAATAGGATAATAATTCTTTGCTAATATCTGCCCAAAGAATACACCCAGGTTCTCACTTATATACAAGAAATGATATATTTCACTACATGTATAAATGTGACAAATAAAATCAAATAAATGTTGAATGTGTAAACAGAATAAAAGGCTGTAAGATTTACACAACGTACCAATGTTTTCAGTAAAAAGCATGATAAATGTTTGTGCCAGTATCTGCAGAAAGACTGAGACACCTGCCTGCTTCTCACATCTAACGTCTCTTTATTTTGGTCTCGGTGTTGGAAACGCGGTGCCATGCGACATAAAGCGCAGTTTAAATAGAGACACAATCCTCTTTATGCAGCCGAGGCTTAAATTCCCCAAATCCCCGTTCACACGCAGGGCCAGCCATTAAACAAACTCCAGAATGCTGCAGCGCAGGGGTGTCGTAGAGCAGCGCGTGTGTGGACGGTGTAATATCGAGTGACTGCCGAACTCTCCCCACTGATAACTTTGATCAAACCAATATGCAACACTAATATAACCTATCCATCGGTACACGGAGGGTTACATGGTGTTACACCACTAAAGGGTTAAATGACAAAGTAGAGCCACGATGGCGGTAGTTTTTCTTTCTCTTACAATCTCTTTCTTTCCTTCTCTCTCTTATTCACTCACTCATTTCTCTCTCCACCTTTCTCTCTCTCTACCTCTCTCTTTCTTTTTCTATTTCTTCTCTCTCTCTCTTTCTGTCCCTTTCTCTCTCTTCGCCTCTCTCTTTCTTTCCCTCCTTCTTTTCTATTTCTTTCTTCCTCTCACGTTCTCGCTATATCCTTTTTTTCTTGATCTGACTTTCTTCCTTTGTCTCATATTCTTTCTTTTCGTTTCACCCACTTTGTATTTCTCTCTTTCTCTTCCTCTCTCTCTCTCTCTCTCTCTCTCTCTCTCTCTCTCTTTCTATCTCAATTCTTTTATCCCTGTCTCTGTCTTTCTTCTCTTCTCTCCCTCTTGCTTTGTCTTGTTCAATTTCTCTCATTTTTTCTCTACCTATTTCTTTCTTTCTTTCTCTCTTTTTCCTCATTTTTCTTTCTCTCTGTTCTCTAGCCCTTTCTTTCCCTCTTTTTCTATCGATCCTCACCACCACGAGAGCTTTGTCACAAGAGTAAAATGTTGTGAGTAAAAGAGCTGTTTCCTACAGAGTGTATGATGTAGAATCACCTGCAGTAAACTACATTTGACCATTTTACAATGTCCTACTTCCACACTTATTCTGGTGAAAGTAACTTGACAGTAATGCAGGAGTCGTGTAACATCACAATTCAGAGACAGTGATATTGGAGTGGACACAATTACACTAAAATAACACTAACTAGTTATATATAATCTCGTACAGTTTGGAAGTAACCTGACCAATGCTGGCCAAACTGGCTTGGAAGTACACTGACCCGAACTAGAAACTTGCTAAATATAAGATCTCACTAAATATTTGCACCATCCCATGTACCCTGCGGTGCTCCGTAATATCTAGGAATCCCGCTACGAGAACAAACAGCAATCTGGCCGAGGTCTTGTGAGCCTTCGGCCGTAAACGCGTCCATTCATGCAGAATGCAGGATAATTAAAGCATCATATCTGCATGCTAAATATAGACCAACGTTGAATATGCAACAAATACAGATGACTGACTCAAAGCAATTATCTGCCATTAGCGATACCACGCTCACGTTATTGTGCAGCGCTCTATCTGAGCAATGCTATAAGGGTGATTATTAATTATCGTATAAGCAGCGGTTATGAGAAGGCTTTTCTACGTGTGCTGTGGACTCGGGATAGAGTTGGGACACGTTTGCTTTGTTCGTAATAACGGTTATGAAGCAGAAGTGTTGGATTGCACCATATGACTTCAAATCAATATCAGGATTAATTGAAAATTGGATTTTAATTGAATTAATTACACTTTTTTTATTGGAAGATCTAAATGTTGGTTTCAACTACTTTTCGATTAATTGTCTGGCTCTACGCTAAATTAGAAATGGCAAGTATAATATTATTGTAAATTTATTAGTAATGCCTTACATTACCATACTACAGCAAAAAGTATTACATTACTGTAACTGCATTATTTTTGTTATACATTACTCCCAAGAAAAAATTGGGGAGAAAGACCAGACAACCAATGAGAGAGTGAAAACTAGAGACAGGTGCAAGTGTTAACGCGACGGAAAGTGAACGTTACAAGAGGAAAAGCAAAAAGCAAACTCCGGCTCAGTATTCCTGTGACACGGACCGCTGGACATAAATGAGTAGCTGGAAATAACAATATAAGGAAAGCATGCATATTATGTGCTATTTGAAAATAAAATAAAGAGAAACTCAAAAATATCCAGGCTTTTAAAAGATTAATCATGTTTTGCGTATAAAAACTGAACATTTATACGGAACGTTCAGCTTTGCTCTGACAAAATAAACAGTAATGTACTGAATCTTAATTATTTTTATCAGAAAATCTCGTTGCATTCTATCAAAAGCCAACATGTTTTTCCCACCGTGATAATTTCTTATGCTGCCTGAAAAACAAACCTTAGAATGAGAGTGCTTTTCCAAGCACAGCATCTTATTAAGAGCAGCCCACAACACAAACGCATCAGCTTTCGAGCGGCGTGTGTTTAGCGTGCAGCGGTTGGTAATTGGACGCCACTGTTGGTTTGCTCGCATCAATACGAGGGCATGACTTTGCTCCTGACCTCGTGCAGCGCTAAAAAACTTTCTGATTTGCACACTCAGAGCCGAGCATGACCTTCGCTCAGCTACTGGGCCAAACCTAGAATATCCTGGATTTTCATTAAAAAAACCCAAACCCAGCTGGGCCCTGTTCGCTTTAAAACAATGTGCTTGTTTAACTAGAGATGCATGTGGAGTTTTTTTAGGGGTCCAAGCATATTATTATTTTCTCCAACCAAAGTAGGAGATTGTGACTTATGCAGATTGAAACGAAAGTCACAGAAGGTTTTCAGGGTAAGTAGGAATGCTGTGACACTCGCCACAGGCCTAAATTCTTAGTGATCAGACGATCATTGGGGCTATAGCAAAGGAAAAAATATTTTGACCACTAGGGAGCGCTTAGAGGGCACTTATGACATCACATAAATCTTTGTGATGTCATAATAGAGCTTTTTTTTAGCTAATTGTGATGTCTGACTTCATTATTAAAATTGTAAAATTGAAATCGTCCTTCTCTCCACTCGGAATGCTGCAATATTTGTATATTTTATTGTAAAACTATTGCACTAGTGATTAAAATTCTGTGCAACATTGTGTGCATATACTATTGATTGTTTTTTCTTTCTCCCCACTTGACTGTTGTTGCGATATTCGCACGTTTATTGAACATTATTGTACACAACCTCTTTAGAATTCTCATATTTAACTGCCGCAGATTATACAGATCATATGCAGACCCAGTGCGAAAAGAAATCCCAGAACCCAAACTGCAGTTGAATACTGCATGTAACTATTGCACAGTCTCTTTTTCTACCTATAGTTTAAAGTTTATTCAAAAAAATATTTTATAGCCTAAGTATATAGATTTTGCTTATTCTAGGTGACTTATTTGTATTTATATATTTTTATTTTAACTTTACGTGCCTTATCTGTAGAAACTATAGCTACGTTGGCTCATCTCTCTATGTATGAGTATATAGTAGAGATGACACTAAAATTTACTTTGACTTTGACTGGCTGCTTTCTTTGACGCTTACTGCATCAGCTGCTATTGTGCTGCTTATTGCTATGTATGCTTGGACCCCATATATTGCCGTGTGTGACTGTATTCTTTTTCTTGTTGTTCTTGTCGTTTGTGGCGTGTCTTTCAGCACGGGGTGTGCTCATGGCTCCTTTAGAATTAGCTTTCATTTCTTTTTCTCTCTGCACAGCTTTTAACTTGAAGTGACACCAGTTTAAATGAATCATGAGAGAGAGCGAGAGAGAGAGAAGGAGGTCAAGCTGGATGAAATAAGATTTTAAAAATCATGAAAAACACAGAATGAAAACTCATTCTTGAAATCGTTCCAAAAACATGTATTTATTTTCTGTACTTTTGGCCTTTTGGACACGAACATGTTCAGACTCTCAGCTTGGAGAAAGAAGTTCATGACGAATATATCAAATCAATATCGTGATTAAGTGAGTATTTAACCTTGATTGTGATTAACAAATTAATATTTAAGGGACTGTGGTGAGCATGACATATTGTTATCCGATTTTTACTTTCCTGACCGCTGCTCCTCCTACAGTTGCTGTGCTAGAAACTTCGTTCCAACTCTAAAACGTGTGGTCTATAGCGGTGTGGGCTGCTTGTAAACACCTTTTTGATATGTGCACTTGTTCGTGAGTTCTTTCCATTTTCTGACGGTTTTCCGACGTAGACTAATGTGGAGCTCAAATTTCCACACTTCACTGCACGGCCGCCGTTCTTCACAAAACCACCAAATTCAGCATGATTTGAGGATCCATGAGCCTGTTCTCATATCTGTAACCTTCATGACCCGCACTCGTCTTTTTCATCTCTTTATTCTGTCATCCTTTTTATGCCGCCTCAGACCACCTCACTAAACACACATCTCAATCTGTTTCCACTCGCGCTCATCTTTTTCTTACTTTTATCATCCTTTGTTCTTTTTCTATTCACTAATGCATTTTAATCAAAGTCTTTCTACTCGTCCAGTTTTCATGTCTTCCTCTTTCTCTCACTCTCTCGCTCTATCTCTCTCTTTCTCTCTCTGTCTCTCGGTCCCTCATACTTCACTGACAAGGTTTGTGGTGCTCTTATGATTAGGAAACCTGCCTCTGGAACAAGAGGTTTTGTGTTTTGTATCCTACCTCCAGCACCACCATGATTGCGTCCCTGATCAACACCCTTAACCCCAAGTTGCTCTCAGGGAGACTGTATCTGATTCATCTGACAACAGATAAACACACACTTAATTTTAGAAAAACTGCTAAGCTTTGCGAACAGGCGAGGGATTTTATAAGGCAAGGGATACTCAGTAACATAACGGTTTAGAGAATTGCCCCCGTGATCACAGTGTTGACGGTTCAAGTACCAAATCAGTACGGGTACCACTGAGGTACCGTCCCCAAGCCCTGCTCCCGGGTGCTGCACCTCAGCTACCTCCTGCTCTTCCATGGAGGGGTAAAATGCAGAGCTCATGTGGTTGTGTTGCACTGTGAGCCGTGCTGTATTCACAATGACTAATCATCACTCACTTAAATTTACTCATATGCATGAGAGTTAATCAGTGAGTTTGGTTGTAACAAGGTTGTTTTTATGTCTGTCTCAGGCTGAGTCGTGTTTGTTTGTGCTTTGAGGGCGATCCGGGCGTACATCTGAAGCGAAGGTGAACGTTTTGGGAACGCGACCTCGAGGCGTCCGGGTAGGAACCATGTGACTCAGTTTTAGAGCGAAGCTTCAGCACACATGATGTGAGCAGATCGGACAGAGACGGCCTAAAAGCGCTCCTAGCTCAGGTTAACGTCATAACAAGAAACATCCATTAAACCGAAATACAACGTGATCCGTAAATAATCGGTACAAGGGAAAGGGAAAGGCAAGGCCACCACGTCATGATTCAAGATCCTTTATACAGTTCATATATACAGTTATAAAAGTACAACATGTAGGAAAATGTGACCTAAACGAGCCTAAGAGTGCACAAATTATTAAATAGAATTTAGAAATTAAAAGTTAACACATGCATATTACGGTATGAAACTATATAAGGGTTAATGACGTGATGCATGTCTTTGTCATGTGGTGTGAGATTTGATTCCAGATTGCTGTTTTGAGTTACTTTTCCCATTTGACTGTGGCAGATCAATAAAAACATCACACTGAATCAAATGTAGTTTACTAAATGTACTGCATATGTACACGTACTGACTGCATTTCCTTCATGCTCACGTAAGGATTATCCACATTGCGCCATCTATAGGATTGGTAGTAAAAATAACTGGGTACTAAAAAATTGGGTACTAAAAATAACTAAATACCTGACCACAAGAATGCAATGATATTTAATTATTGGATATAAAAATCTCAACCATAAAATAATAATGTGTTAGGAAGTGTAGACTCTAAGGCATACATGCCAACAAATCGCTAAGAATAAACAGGAGGAAAATACATGTTTTTTATACAAATATTTGGTTGCACCACTTGACATTTTTTGGGCGGGTGGATGTGAATTTAAAAATACAGTCAAAAAATGAATTCAAACTTTTTGAAACAATATTTAACTAAAACTCAAATATATGCATGATATTCATGATATTTAAAAAATAAAAATGCAAAAATTTATTAAAATATAAAATATTGAGTAAAAAATTTAGAAACTTCATTGTCATTGACTTGTAGACGACGGGACTCGTGTCAGTCCAATCATTAGCGCGGTGTGAAGCACCAACATTCATGAGTAAATCTGTCTGTTAACTTCCTCTAGAGCTGGAAACATAGACGAATCTGATATCGCGGGTTAGCGCTTGTCACTGTCATGAGTCAATTCGCCGGTTAACTTCTTACAGCCAGTAACATACAGCAGAATCTGGGGTGCGTTTCACAAAAGTGTAGTTGCTAACTACGTTATCAACTAACATAGTGTACGTTAGCAACTACCATAGTGTACGTTATCAACTAACATAGTGTACGTTAGCAACTACCATAGTGTACGTTAGCAACTACCATAGTGTATGTTATCAACTAACATAGTGTACGTTAGCAACTACCATAGTGTACGTT
>JAVGVS010001395.1:0-22185 GCA_032718565.1 Distichodus sexfasciatus
ATAAAAGTAATGCACTTTTTGGAGTGAAAGGTTTATTGATCCATACAACAATTAATTCTTGAACATTGTATGCAAGTGTTAATGATAAATCCCTTACATAACATAAAGTAACATAAAAAGAGGACAAAAAGTAAATAAAACACACTATTCTGATTGTGTACCTAGCAGCTGTATCTTTAACATGCAATTATTCATTCAGATCTGTCAGTGCCTGATCTGTGCTCACAGTCCACATAAAGTTAGGTAGTAATTTTAAATTTTCTTCAATTTTTTTGTTGTGGTTTTCTGGTGATAAGGAGAATATTGATACAATTGATACAATTAATTGATTACAATTCCGTGGCATTGTTTATTTTGCTCTCGTTTTGCACACAGCGCCGGCTGGGATTTTGGCAAACTGTTTTCATTTAAGTTTTGTAAATAAAGACCCTTCACAAGTCCTGGACTCCCCCACGTCTGCGTCTCCCTTCCGCGGCACGAGAAACATGACAATTAAACAGATCTAATAAATTACTTAAATCTAATTTTAATCTACTTTTATACGTTTGTATTAACTTAAGCTTTGTGTATTTATTTCAGTTTTGTTGTCTTCTTTTGGTTTGTCCATTATATTTGGTTGATCAATAAAATAAAATACAAATTAAAAATGTGAAAATTAACTGTGCAAGTTTGAAATACATCACGGCAGTTGGCGAGTTTGCAGATCCATAAATATTAGAGTGTTTATCTGACTGATGGTCTGTTTAAAGGTGAGAAGGAATGAACCATATCTTAATGAGATCACAAGAGATCCAACATCACTTAAAGATTCGATGGCGCCAACTTTCACCATGCATAAATTAAAAGTTTTAGGCACCAGCATTTTAATTTATGATTTTTTACACCATACATATAAAAACCATACAAAGAAGAAAAAAAATCATACACTAACAGTGCTTTAACAATATTTAATAGCACTTAATAGCTGATACAATCTCGAATGATTGTACTAGCATGAAAATGTATAAGATTGTATAAACACATTTAAATTTCGTGTCAAGAGGCTGTCTCAAATACTATTACGTTAGAAAGAAGGGAAGGTGACTTATATTATCATATTTATTATTTATAGCAACAGAAGAACATACCAAATCGCTCAACCTGTTGTTTGTATCTCTTTGCGGGAGGTTTGGATCTTGACTGAGGGTGTCAGACACCCCCTTTACCCGCTATAATTCAAACCATGTCACCGTGACTGGGTACAGTTCACAGCAGATTGAAGCAATTTTTGAAATTGTTGCAAAATACAGTTATTAATTTGAAAGGAAAGAAAATTTCATTTTGTGTTGTTTCATACCGCAAGAAAAGCTTTGAAATGCCTAAATATAGCAATAAGTGAAAGTGAGTGATTATTATCATTATTTGCCATTGTGAATACACCACAGAACAGCAGACAGTGCGCCACATCCAAATGTGACCTCTGCATTTGACCCATCCATTAAGGAACAGAACATGAGGCAGTGTTTGGGGATGATACCTTGTTCTTAAGCAAGTGACTTAGTGGTAATACCAGAATTCGAACCGGCGACCTTCCAATCACAGGGCGAACGCTACCAACCGCCAATTAATGTCCAGTAGTGTTATAAACAGACCGGATGACGTAGCTGATTAAAATATTGATTATACCATGAGACTTGACTTGATCTTGTGACTTGACTTGGACTTGCAACAAATGATGTGTGTGTACAGTACACCCCCTTCCTGTGCCTTTGAGGAAGTGATGATGTCAACGAGGCAAACCAAAACCATATAAACCGATGTTCCTTTTGCTTTCTGAGGTTTGTGAGTATTCAGCTCTTCAACATCACTTTTTACTTTTCATCATTAAGGTATTTATACAGATGTGTTTTTGTAACATGGTGTTCATTGAATTATTTGATTATGTACAATGTATTACATTCAGTGTCTTGCAGGTTCAACTTTATGAGCTCTAATGGAAAACACGACCTTTACGATCAGCCTGGAGCTTAGTTTGGATCCTTTCTTCATCCCTCCTGCTGGAAGATATCCAATATTTTTCTTTGGTCTTTTCATTTACCTGTTTTCTCTCCTCTGCAACCTCACACTAGTGCTTCTTATCATTTCACAACAGAGCCTGCACAAGCCGATGTATTTTATTCTGATAAGTCTCCCCCTGAATGATCTTATTGGAATCACTGCCATGCTTCCCAAAGTCCTGTCAGACATTGTGACAGAAACCAGTAAAGTGTATTATCTCCTTTGCGTTCTCCAAGGCTTCTTGCTCCACATGTACGGAGGTGGAATTCTGTTCATTTTGGCTGCCATGGCCTTCGATCGCTATGTGGCTATTTGTCTACCGCTCCACTACAACACACTCATGACACCAAGGGTCGTGGTTTGCATCATCGCTATAGTTTGGGGGCTCGATTTCATTTTGGTTTTATTGCTCTTTTCTCTTCAGGTCAGGCTCCCCAGGTGCAGAAATAAAATTATGAATGTGTTTTGTGACAATCCATCCCTCCTAAAGCTTACTTGCAGTAATACAATGATCAACAACATAATAGGCTTATTTAACACTGCATTTTTGCAAATTATAAGTGTTGCCATTCAAGCATTTTCTTATATCAAGATTCTGATTACTTGTTTGTCCACCAATCGCTCCGACACAAAAAGCAAAGCCATAAACACTTGCTTGGCACAGTTGGCTATTTTCCTGATTTTTGAAATTGTCGGGACTTTCACAATTCTCTCATACAGGTTCACAAATGACTCCACGGATCTGCAGAAAATAATGGGGATGCTTATTTTTCTAGTTTCTCCACTTCTCAACCCGTTAGTTTACGGACTTAACACGAGCGAAGTAAGAAAGACGTTTCTCAAGGTGTTCCGCAGGAAGGTTTTTGTGTAACGTAGATTTGGTTTTGTGTAACGTGGATCATTCGTCAAATATGAAAATTATCCAAGGGTATAAAGGTTTTTACTTTTTGAATTTAGCACATTCACCCACATCACTCACATATATTATGAATTCTAAAGCAAAGGAAATGTGACAGTCATTGTATCTTTTTGCAAGAACATATCTCTGGCAAAACTTAAAACTAGAATATGCAAAGTGTTTACATGTTTTTAGCTTAAATGTAAATGTACATTTCTCATTTATATGGTAGCAGTAGTAATCGTTGTAATAGCTCCCAGTATAAGAAAACTTTTGCACTTTTGTCTTATAACTGTACTGAAACTGATATAATCTCATAGGGTAAATTTACTGAAATTCATTCCGTAATGAGTTTATTTAAACATTTTAAGAAGTGAAATTACCACAATTGTAAAACATACAATAGCTAGCCTATTTACGTTGTTGTGAGATAATGATGATCAAATTATTCGACATTCGAGCCTTGTACGCCACAACGAGTGTTTTATAAGCAGTGTGAGGCCTCAAAGAATGTTTAAATATGTACTGTATATTTTAAAAGTAGGACAAAAGAAAGTACAATGGTTATTTCAAAAATGAGCCTTGTTTTATGTTGGGAGTAGTGTCCCAAGTGTTCTAACTATGGTGTGAGATTAAGAGAATAAATGGCATTGAAACATAACAGATTTGGTTAAATAAAACTATTTCAGAATAACTACAAAACAAATGAAACGGTTTTTATAAAAAGATTAGTTGTGTCAGGAGTTTTTAAGTATTTAAAAAGTAATTTGAGGTTGTTGAGTTTTTTGGCTTAAATTCTGTAATTTTGCTACGGTCCCTAACCTGCGGGGCTAAAAAAACATGTCAATGAAGTTCAATAACTTTGCTCCTATCAACTGTATTGCCACCAAAATCACTGCACAAAACTAGTCTTACTACACCACTGAGTTTGGAGAAATGTCTGTTTTTAATGAATTTGTATTATTAAATAAAATGCAATAACTTTGCTCCTATCAATTGTAGTGCCACCAAAATTACTATATACATTTGCAATCTTATTATGGTGAGACTGCACCATCTAGGTTGGAAAAATGTGTCTAATGTTATGATTTTCTCATTGGGAATAAAATGCAATAATTCTGCTCCTGTTAAGTGTAATAATAACCCTGCTTCTATAAAGTGTAGCCTTATCATGGTCATACCACACCACTTTGTTTAGGTAAATGTGCTTGTGTTTTAAAGATTTTCAAAGTAATTCAATAACTTCCCTACTATCAGATGTAGTATACATAGTGTACGTAGGTTGTAGTGTTCATAGTGTACATATCTAGGGTGTCATCATTGTTGTACTACAGCATTTAGTTTGGGGAAATGTGCCTGTGTCTATTTTTAGGGGGCCATGCAGTGGAACACTGTGTTCTGCCTTAAAACGTGGAGATAAAATGGTAAGACCTACAGCTTTGAAATTTCGCAGGTAGGTCCGGTACCCCACCCACTACTCAGGCAAAAAAATAAGCTATTTTGCGGTTTTTCAAAAAAATTTGCATTTTGTCTAATAAAATTCGAATCTGAGTTCCCCTTCTCAAAAATCATATACCATCTTATTCCTTGGGTTAAGACAATTTTTTTAGACCCCCGCATCTATTTCTGCCATATTTGATTTTTCACTAATTTGCATAATATGAAAACTCATCTTTTTTGAACTCTTCCCTGGATTTTTGTCCAATCTGCATGCAACTGGTATCATTTGAATCCCAAGACACTCTTCTTTAATAATTATTGAGCACATTTTTAATTTAGGTCTTCATTTTTCTGTAATATGCAAAGAAAAGTGCTCGGCTTGGCATGGGACTGCAACAACACACACCGAGTGTCATAGAAATCCGGCTCTGGGTGGGCTACAGTTTCGAAATTTGCCAGTGAGGTCCAGGACCCCTCCTACTACTCAGGAAAAAAAATTGTGCCACTCCCCCGAAATTCCAACAGTCCAAACCCCACCCACTACTCAGGCAAAAAAATAAAACAGTTGCACCACTCTGCCAGTTGGTGGCGCTAATGAGCTATTTTGCGTTTTTCCTAATAACTTTTGAACCATAGCTCCGTTTCTCTAAAATCTTATATCATCTTACTCCTTGGGTCAAGACGAATCCTTATTGGTCCTCGCATCTATTTCTGCCATATTGAATTTCTCGCTAATTTGCATAATATGCAAAATCACCTCTTACGAACTAGACCCTGGATTTTTATCCAATCTACATGGAACTGGTATCATTTGAACCCCAAGACGTTCTTCTTTAATTCCTTTCAAGCACATTTTAATTTGGGTCTTCATTTGGCTGTAATATACAAATAAATGTGGTGGGCTTGGCATAGGACTGCAATGCCACACACTGAGTGTCATAGAAATCTGGCTCTGGGTGGGCTACAGCTTAGAAATTTGGCAGGTAGGTCTGGTACCCCTCCCACTACTCAGGTAAAAAAAATTGCACCACTCTGCCACTTGGTGGCGCTATAATAAGCTATTTTGCATTTTGCCTAATAAGTTTTGAACCGTAGCATCCTAGATAAAAGGATGAAACGTGTCATATTTCAACGTCTGTCCACTTCGATTAATCAAAAACTGATAAACCTGCAAACTGCATGGCCCCCGTAATCACTGCTTGCAGATATATTTAAAGACTTTTTATTGGCAATAAAATTCAATAACTTACTATAAAGTGTAGTTCCACCAAAATCACTCTGAACATCTAGGGTGTCATCATGGTCATACTATAGCACTTAATTTGGGAAAATGTGACCTAATCTATTTTAATTATTTTTTTGTACTGGGAATAAAATTCAATAGCTATCTTACTATAAAGTGCAGTTCCACCAAAATCACTGTACATATCTAGGGTGTCATCATGGTCATACAACAACACTTATATTGGGGAAATGTGCCTGTGTCTATTTTTAAAGAATTTTTATTGGCAATAAAATTCAATAGCTTTCTTACTGTAAGGTGTAGTTCCACCAAAATCACTGTGCATAACTAGGCCGTCATCATGGTCATACTACAACACTTAGGTTGGGAAAATGTGAATGTCTATTTTTAATTATTTTTTGTACTGGGAATAAAATTCAATAGCTATCTTACTATAAAGTGGAGCTCCACCAAAATCACTCTACACATCCAAGGTGTCATCATGGTCATACTACAACACTTATTTTGGGAATATGTGATGTAGTCTATTTTTAGTTGCTTTTTATTGAGAATAAAATTCAATAGCTATCTTACTATAAAGTGCAGTTCCACCAAAATCACTGTGCATATCTAGGCTGTCATCATGGTCATACTACAACACTTAGTTTGGGAAAATATGACAGTCTATTTTTAATTATTTTATAATTGGAAAAAACAAATCATCAAACCAAGTGTTGTAATACGACTGTGATGACACCTTTGATATGCACAGTGATTTTGGTGGAACTACACTGCATAGTAAGAAAGCTATTGAATTTTATTGCCAATGAAAATTCTTTAAAAATAGACACAGGGACATTTCCCCAATCTAAGTGTTGTAGTATGACCATGATGACACCCTAGATATGTACACTATGAACACTACAACCTATGTACACTATGTATACTACATCCAAAGAAAAGTTAGAAAGTAGAAAAGTTACTTAATTATTTAGAAAATCTTTAAAACACAAGCACATTTACCTAAACAAAGTGGTGTAGTATGACCATGATAAGTCTACACTTTATAGAAGCAGGGTTATTACTACACTCAATAGGAGCAGAATTATTGCATTTTATTCCCTGTGAGAAAATCATAACATTAGACACATTTTCCCCATCTAGATGGTGCAGTCCTACCATAATAAGACTGTCAAAGCAGCTGGCAACATCATGAGTGTTTCTCCCGTCGCTGCAGGACATCTTTCACAAACGCTGCATCAAGAGGGCCTCCTGCATCGTGCTCGACCCCTTGTATCCTTCACATGGACTCTTTACACTCCTCCCATCCGGCAGACGCTACCGCAGCATCAGGACTCGTTCCACCAGAATGTGCGATAGCTTTTTCTCACAAGCCATCTTACTCTTGAACACACTACCTGTGCTCACACTCCCCACCACACACACCCGGACTGTAAACTAACTCTGTTGCACCTCTGCACTTTATACCTCACCATTGCTGTGATGCGCATGCTGCTATATGGACTATCTCTCCCATGTTACACTGTAACTCTCTCTGAAAAGATGTGTAAAAATAAGAAAATGTCTATATTTACAACTGTACAGTATTACTATTGCTACAACATTGCCATAATCTAGCACAATTTTTGCACTGCCTCTACTATTTGCACAACCGTTAAACATGTATATTTCACTGGTCACTTTTTAACTAACTATATCTGCACAAATTATTGAAAAATATTGCACAGTATGGTTCTCCAATGCTGCTATAATATCTGTACAAACTTAAATTTCAGTCACACTTTTTAAAGAATACACTTCTATTAATAGACTGGATATCGTAATCTTTTATATTGAAAACTGTCAGTCAATTTCCACTTTTAGCCTAAAATGTATATTTTGTGCCCTATTTATTTATATATTGTTTATTCCATGTGCCTTATCTGTTCTTTGTTCTCTCTTTCGTGTTGCACTGTGTAAACTGGAGCCACGTTTTCTCGTCTCTCTGTATATCTGTACAATATATAGAAGAGATGACAATAAAGTTTACTTTGACTTTGACAAAAGTATATAGTAATTTTGGTGGCACTGCAACTGATAGGAGCAAAGTTATTGCATTTTTTAAATAATAAAAATTCATTAAAAACAGACTAAGGTACATTTCCCCAAACTAAGTAGTGTAGTATGATCATGATAAGACTGTAGCTGTGTGCAGTGATTTTGGTGGCAGTACATTTGATAGGAGCAAAGTTATTGAATTTCATTCCTAATTAAAAAAATATTTAAAAATAGACCAAGGTACATTTCAACAAACTAAGGGGTGTAGTATGACCACGACAACATTCTAAAAGCCTTTGGTGATTTTGGTGGCTCTTCATTCTTTGGAAGTGAAGTTATTGACCATTATCTGTTTTCGTTTTGCACTTTGCAGATGGTCCCTAAGCTCTCTCCTGACAGCAGACTGCTCATAGGGAGCAATGTTATCCGTATTTCTTTAAAGACGTAGTGTTTGAACGAAAATCTGGTTGTAGCTCATTGTCTACCTCACCGCTGTTGCATAGACCCATAGACTGAGTTGTAAGAATGTTTCATTTAAGATTTATTGAGCCGCGAAGTTCGAATCTGTCAATTTCTTTCCAACTTTACCGAAGTTTCTCTCATAGGCGTATTCTTAACATAATTTCACGTTCACTATTTTTAAGTGTATTTTCTGACCCTAAAATAAATCTCCAACGTAAATCAGCTAAAATTAATTTCAGTTCAAATTTCAATTTATCTGGTAAACTTTTTGGGATTTGTACAGATAAACATTTCTTGTAAAAAAAAAAAAAAAAAAAAAACGTTTTT
The DNA here is from genome assembly GCA_032718565.1 of Distichodus sexfasciatus. NCBI lineage: Eukaryota > Metazoa > Chordata > Actinopteri > Characiformes > Distichodontidae > Distichodus > Distichodus sexfasciatus. The sequence continues at coordinate 8,445 of JAVGVS010001395.1, forward strand.
CTCCACATAAAAACATTATTGAAACCCTTAACAATTCTGTCATACATGTTCGCAAATGTGTCCTCAGATTGGGTAAAGAAAACAATGAGAAAGCTTAATTTTCAAGTTTCTCCACGTCTGAACTTTTGTTTGTGGCTTAAACAAAAGTGAATTGAGACATAATTTGTGAAGATTACTTCAAGTACTTCAACTTTTGTTCAATCCAAAAGTAATTGGTGTTGTTCCTGAAGATTATTTCCAGGACAGAACTGCACCTGAGAAGCTGGGGACAGTCGGTAACATAATGGTTAGAGCATTCACCTCATGTTTGGAAAGTCGCCAGTTTGAATACTGAAAAGGTACCACTGAGGTACTCATGAGCAAGATACCCTCCCCAAGCACTGCTCCCTGGAGGCTGACCATTGCTCTTTCATTGATGGGTCAAATTCAGAGGTCACATTTGGTTGTGGTGCACTGTGAGCTTAGCTGCGTTCACAATGGCAAATAATCTTTCACTTTCATACAACAACCCTCCCCAGTAGTGATACTCTTTTAGCCTTATGCTTGTTTCATCATTGAGTTGGGATTTAGAAAGGAATTGCCCCCTAAGGTAAGAAATATAATAATGCAGGGAATCTAAAACTAAAGCATACTTAAGAGACATTTCATTGTTCCACTTGCTGTTCTGCCTAACTTTCTTCACAACCTTTATGCCTGCATGATTTCTGTGACCGTTTCTGGGTAAGGAGTACTTTTGCTATCAATTCCAAAGCATTAAAACATTATTAACTTTTTGCATAACCTGATTTGTCTTTTCTTCCCTGCAGGTACTTTGAAACTCAAAGCTTATAATGAATTCCAATTATTCCATTTATACTACACTATTAACAATGGAATCACTCAACATCCCTCCAGATTTTATTCTGCCAGCATTCATATTTGGAACACTTACATATCTTGCAATTTTGTTTTTCAATAGCATTGTTCTGTTAACAATTGCTTTGAATCAGAAACTTCATAAGCCAATGTACATTGTCATGTTTAACATGCCGCTCAATGACATGGTGGGGGCCACAACCTTTTTCCCTCAGTTGGTGTCGAGTATATGGTCTCAAAATAGATTAATCTCATATCCTACTTGCTTTGTGCAAACCCTGTTTGCACATCTGTATGGCGGTGGGTCTTTTCTGATCCTCACAGTAATGGCTTATGATAGATACATTGCTATTTGTTACCCATTACGATACAACACGTTAATGTCACCCAATAACCTGATTAAATTCGTTATTATAATATGGGCTTTGGACTTCACTTTGATTGGATTACTACTTGCCCTGAACTACCGCAAAGAAATCTGTAGCACCAGAATAGTAGACATTTTCTGCAATAATCCATGTCTAATGAAACTTATTTGTGGAGATGTAAAATTTAATAACTATTATGGAATATTTATAACAGCTTTCTTTAATGGATTTCCACTTTTTGTCGTATTATACACATACATACATATCTTAATCACATGTCTTTCTAAAAGACAGTCCGATGCTATAAGTAAGGCCCTGCAGACCTGTGGCACACATCTAATTGTGTTTCTATGTTTAGAATTCTGTGTTGTCTTTTCTTTGACGGCTCATCGGTTTGAAGAAGCATCTCCGTCCTTACGACGGGCCTTAGCTGCATCTATAATGATCTTTCCTCCTTTCATTAATCCACTAATATATGGACTGAAATCAAAGGAAATACGGCAAACAGTTATGGTCTTTTATCACAAGAGAATTTCTTTGAGAAAACAAAAAACTAAAGTCCTTCGAATGTCTAAACAACTGCGGTAACATTTTTTGATCATATGTTAACTATTGTTACAGTTCTAATAAAAATCACTTTGTTTTGTTCTAATATAATCTCATATGATACTACAAAATGAATTAATGGAGCTGCCATAATTATAAAATCCAATATTTAAGTCTAAATAACTCCCTTTGTCTCGGGTGTACTTGCACCTATATGTCGTTTTGGCCTGGAATTGAAAAATCTTATTTGGGAAAGGTTTTGAGGACAATAAATCAGCAGATTTTTTGAACATTAAAGATATATTTTCTGATTGATGATAATATAAAGGCAACTTCGATGACAGCAGTATTATTATTACTATTATTATTATTAGTCTGATTTTACCTTCAAGCTTTTGTATATATAACAAATACTGTGTTCTCCTGATAAAACTTTTCTATAGCCAGGTTAGTTACTAAGGTCAAACTTGAGTTTTCCAGATGTGCTAACATTTCTTTACAGTTGCCTCTAATTCTTGATGAGACTCTTTTCTTTTGGTTAATGCAGATTTCTTCAGAATGGACTCAACCAATCTCATGTTGCTCGTGCTTTGTTGCTGTTTGCGATTTGGTAAACAAGATCATTGTACTGGGCAAAGAATCTGACTCAGTGTTTCAGTCTTTGTAGCTACATTTAGTTCTCTGATGCAAATATGCAAACTGAACACTAATTTTAACCAAACTCTTTGTGTGAATGCACCCAGTTTGTAAAAGAAAAGGCATTCATGTCGAAATCAGAATTAATTTATTCTCATTTTCATTTGTATTTAAGTGTTACTATTTTCACATTTGACTACAGGGGTGATTTCCACAACACACTAAAAAAGACTTAACCCTGTATTTAAGAAATCAAATTTAAGAAAATTAGAATTTTTCTCTTGAGTTTACCCAACACAGAACAAAATTTTTAAATAATAACAGTTTTGTGTAGATTTTTGCATCCATTTCAAGTAGACGTGAGGTATTAAGTTAGATCCATGGATTCACTTTATAAACAATATAGAAACACTATACATATTTGTCACAGAGTCTGACGCAAAGCAGGAAATGTATATACATTCACAGAATATTGTGATCTTTACTGAACTCACAAGAGCACGTTGCCAAAAACCAAAATAAAACAACTATTTCTTAGCAAACAGACAAGATGCCAGATGGGGGTTAGTTTGATGGTGGGAAACAAAGGAAAAGTCACAACCTAATATAAATGAGGGTTACAACTAATCAAACTGAACAAGCTAATGGAACAAAGTAATCACTAATAGAATAACTAGAAAGGGGTGAAGAACTTAGCCAAAGTTAACCAAAACAGCTGAAACAAATAACGAGGCTTAACTGAGGTGAACTGACCAAGAAGAAACCAAGAGATGGCGGATTAAGCGGGACGATTGAGTGAACGCTGGCAACATCTGATGGCCGCTTGGGAGAAGGCCGGGGGGATCCCTGACAATACAAATGTAAAATACTTAATATTTTTCAGTTCCACTGACCAAACGAATGTGGTACTCTTAATTTACTTTACTTCAACAGTGAATACATAAATTACTTGCACTCAGTTTAAACATTTTTATACATTTTTTTAAATGATTAAAATGAGTTGAGGTAATTGCTTTCCTCAGACACTTTGAGTTGAACCAACTCATCAGGTGAAAAAATGTCAAAGTCAAAAGTTAAAGTCAAAGTCAAAGTAAACTTTGTCATTTCTGCTATAAACTGTACAGATATACAGAGAGACGAAACGATGTGGCTCCAGTTTTTACAGTGCAATAAGAGAGAGGGAACAAAGAACAAATAAGTCACATGGAATAAACAATATATGAATAGAAAACAAAATATATATTTTAAACTAGGAATGGAGTACTCTAAATTAGAACTAGAAATAGAGGTAGAAAGAGAGACAGTTTGGATGCAGTATTACCTACAAAAGTGGAAATTGACTTTGAAATTGGAAATTGAGGTTAGAAACAGTTTCAATATGAAAAAATTATATATCCAGTCTATTAATAAAACAGTATCTCTTAAAAAGTATGACTAACATTTAAGTTTGTGCAGATATTATAACAGTAGTGGAGAACCAAAGTCTGTGCAATATTCCTCAATAATTTGTGCAGATACGGTTACTTAGAAAGTGATCAGTTCAATGCAAATAAGTAGCGGCAGTGCAAAATTGTGCAAAATATTACAACAGTGTTGTAGCAACAGTCATTGAGGAGGATTACTATTTCATTCATCTGGCATGAAATGTGTGCCAGATAAGCAGCAGTTTGGAGTGTGACTACTGTACAGTTTGTAGACATAAACATTTTTCTGGAACATCTTGTTGGAGATAGTTTCAGTGCAACATGAATGAGTCCGTATAGCAGCGTGTGCATCACAGCGACAGTGATGTGTAAAGTGCAGAGGTGCAACAGAGTCAGTTCCCAGTCCGGGTGTATGTGGTGGGGAGTGTGAGGGCAGGAACTGTGTTCAAGAGTCTGATGGCTTGTGGGAAAAAGCTTTCACACATTCTGGTGGATCAAGTTCTGATGCTGCAATAGCGTCTGCCGGATGGGAGGAGTGTGAAGAGTGCATGTGAAGGATGTGAGTGGTCGAGCACGATGCAGGAGGTCCTCCTGATAGTGTTTGTGAAAGATGTCCTGCAGTGGCAGGAGAGATGCTCCGATGATGTTGCTAGCTGCTTTGACAATTCTTTGAAGCCACCTATGATTGGCAAAACTGCTGTTACCAAACCAGATGGAGATGCAGCTGGTAAGGCAGTCTCTATGGTGTCCTTGTAGAACACAGTGAGGGTGGGTGGGGGGAGGTGGGCTCGCTTCAGCCGTCTCAGGAAGTGGAGAGGCTGCTGTGCTTTTTTGCTGATGGAGGTGGTGTTGGTGGTCCAGGTGAGGTCGTCTGAGATGTGAACTCCTAGGAACTTGGTGTTTTTTACAGTCTCAACCGTGGAACTGTGGATGCTGAGTAGTGTGTGGTTGGAGCGAGTTCTACTGAAGTCAGTTTTGTCCACATTCAGCGACAGGTCATTCTCACTGCAGCAGGCAGCCAACTGCTGAACCTCAACTCTGTTGCCCACTCCTTGTTGCTGATGAACCCCACCACGGTTGTGTTGTCGGCAAAATTTAACATAAGAGTCTTTATTGTCCAATTGTGAGAGGGAAAGGTGAAGTACAGTGGATATGGCATCCTCAGTTCACCTGTTTGTGTGATAGGCAAACTGCAGCGGGTCCAGTGAGTGGGGGAGGTTGCTCTTCACCTGTGCCATGACAAGTCTCTCAAAGCACTTAATGGTGATGGGGGTCAGAGCAATGGGGCGGTAGTCATTCAATGGAAAACTGCTTTTAAATGTCGATACGAAAGCTTGCTTATGACATCTTTGCTCAGTAACTGATTTGGCCCATGTGTACATTATGAAACACAATACTATGCATCAAGGCTTACATGTGCCTGTTCCATTTAAAATCCACATTCTATACCATTTGGGCATTATCAACTCATTTTGGGTAAATTTAAAGCAGTGTTTCACAATCTCAGTCCTCATTTAACTCCCAACAACTCATTTCACTCCCAATTTGAGCCAGTTTCACTTGTTAGGTAGATATTTCAATAAGACACTAATGTTTAATTTTTATTACAGCTATTTGGTATTTGTAAGTGTTGCTATTCAAGCATTTTCTAAAGATTTTGATTAGCTCACATTTATTGGGATCCTCACAATGTTCACAAATGTCTCCTCAGTTTCTCTACTTCTGAACCTGTTAATTGATGCCTTAAACCCAAGCAAAGGGTGATATTAAAAGATCCAGTGGAAGGATTCTTTGTAAAGTGTTTATGTTCAGGTGCAAATTCTTTTTCACTTTTAGAATCCCAGCAAATTCTCAAGCATTGCATTTTTGTTCCTGTAGACTGTTTCTAGCAAAATTGGATGTGGAGGTGAAAAGCAACAACCCTCTCCAACAGTAGTAATCTTTTAGCCTCATGCTTGTTTCGTCATGATATGAATTGGGATGGGATTTAGAAAGGCATGGCCCCTAAAGTAATGAATATAAAAAGACATCAAAGGCTAAACTAAAACATATCTAATAGTTGGACCTTTCCAAAACAAAGCTAAAATTCTTCACATTTGATCGATGTGCCTGTAGCTGGTTCAGGGTAAGCATTGATCTAATGAATTAAATGTCAAATATCAATGTGCTATGTACTTATATAAACAAATTATTACAAACACAAGAAACATACAAACAGCATATTCCTTTTTGCATTTGTCTTTTCCTCCCTGTAGGTACTTTGAAACTTTTGTACAGCTTATAATGGATTCCAATTATTCCATATATACTACACTATTAACAATGGAATCACTCAACATCCCTCCAGCTTTTATTCTGCCAGCGTTCATATTTGGAACACTTACATATCTTGCAATTTTGTTTTTCAATACCATTGTTCTTTTATCAATTGCTTTGAATCAGAAACTTCATAAGCCGATGTATATTCTCATGTTTAACCTGCCGCTCAACGACATGGTGGGAGCCACAATCTTTTTCCCTCAGTTAGTGTCAGGTATGTGGTCTCAAAATAGATTCATCTCATATTCTGCTTGCTTTGTGCAAGCCATGTTTGTACATTTTTATGGCACTGGGTCATTCCTCATCCTCACAGTAATGGCTTATGATAGGTACATTGCTATTTGTTACCCATTACGATACAACACATTAATGTCATCTAATAACCTGATGAAATTCATTATTATAATGTGGGCTTTGGACTTCACTCTGATTGGATTACTACTTGCCCTGAACTACCGCAAAGAAATCTGTAGCACCAAAATTGTAGACATTTTCTGCAATAATCCATGTCTAATGAAACTTATTTGTGGAGATATAAAATTAAATAACTATTATGGAATATTCATATCAACCTTCATTATTGGATTTCCACTTATTGTCATATTATACACATACATACATATCTTAATCACATGCCTTTCTAAAAGACAGTCCGATGCTATAAGTAAGGCCCTGCAGACCTGTGGCACACATCTAGTTGTGTTTCTATGTTTAGAATTCTGTGTTGTTTTTGCCTTGATGGCTCACAGGTTTGAAGAAGCATCTCCGTCCTTACGACGGGTATTAGGTGCATGTATCATGATCTTTCCTCCTTTCATTAATCCAGTAATATACGGACTGAAATCAAAGGAAATACGGCAAACAGTTATGGTCTTTTATCATAAGAGAATATCTATGAGAAAACATAAAACTAAAGTCCGTCAAATGTCTAAACACCTGCGGTGACTTTTAAAATTAAATTGCAACTGTTGCATTAATACACACAAATATCAGTTAGTCTTTTCTGTGGCCACTGAACTTTTCTGGCAACAATGACAAATTGCCACCAGTAATTTGCCAAAACAATTTGCAGGTAATGACAAGCTTGTAGTGAATTTTTGTGAGAAATTTGCCAGATAAGTTTTCTACAAAGTTTGCTAGAAGTCCACCACAAGTTTGCCACAAACCTAATTAGCATGTGAAAATATGACCTTGCTGTAGATTAAGGTTAACGACCACTGTTTGCCTGAAGCCTAAAATTGTTGTAAGAGCTCTGTCTTGCGAACAGTCATTAAATTCTCTGAACAAAGAAACTGACTCACTGTTTCAGTCCTTGAATGCCGACTTAGTTCTCTAAGGCAAAACTGTACCCTGTTTGAACTTAACCCACAGTGGAAATGCAGTTTAAAGCCTTATAATGTCAATGTTAGACTTAATTAAAACAATATGATGCCACATAGTTCATAAACATGATCGTTAGAATTTGTTACTGTTTTCACATTCATGGCATATCTGTGTTCCACACCAGTTGGCAGTTGGTAGCGTAATGGTTAGGAAATTGACCTTGTGATTGGAAGATCCCGAACCGGTAAAGGTACCACTGAGGTACTCATGAGCACTCCCAAAGCACTACCAGGAAAAGCTGCCAACTGCTTCTACTCAGATGGGTCAAATGCAGAGGTCACGTTTAGTATGGTTCACAACATCAAAAATGATGTAAACGTCACAACATTTTGATACATCAGTGTTTATAATCTTGAGTACAAATCTGTTTAAACACCCTTAGGATGACCCAAAACTCTAATTTGCAGTTAATACAGTACCAAATCTTACATCGAACACACTACACTGGTCAACGGATGTACCAGGTGGGTGTCAGGAAGTCTAATAACTGTACAACCGGACACACCGGATAATTATATGCATGCTTTTTGGCACTGAACATCAGTCAAGGAATTTTGGCAGAGGACTTGTGAAAATCTATCCCACACCTAGGATTTCCCATTCCTGCCGCCCTCTCACTTTGCATGTTGGGAATCTCACTAACATTAATATAGAAACTAATAAATCTTGCATGCTCCTTACAGTATTAAGCATTGCTAAGAAAACCATCCTTCTGAACTGGAAGTCAAAAGGGAACTTAAACATAACTCAATTAAAAAATCTACTTTTAGACCATGTTTGGAGTGTGGAGAGGATGTCTGCCTGTAAGAAAAATAAACTGGCAGAATTTGAATACAATTAGACTCTAATAATTAATTTTATCATGTAGTATTGCGGGGGGAGGTGGGGCTTCATCCTCCCAGCGCAGTGGCTTGGATGTGGGCATAGGTGTTGGGGGCTACCAGTAGCCCTGTAGGCTGCGTTTTTTTGGGTGGTGTTTCTGGGCGGGTGCTGGCCCAGCCCATTGGGGATGATGTAAGGGGCAGGGGTGTAGCTCCCCAGAATGGAGAGTTGCACTGAGGGGTGGGGCCAGTGGGGACTCTGGTCCTGTCTGTGCCACTGCACCTGTGGGAGGAGGGTTGGGTCATTGGCTCTGTCAGCTGGGCTCCATGGCTCTGACTCCCGGGCAGTTGGCTGCCCGCACGCGGTGGGGGGCGGGTCTGTGTTGGCCATTCACGTACTCAGCATTGGGCCCTCGGGCACTGTAGGGGGATTGGAGGAAGGTGTTATTGGAGGGTCGGGGGGTTGGGGTGCCCCCGCTGTTGGGCTGCCTGCAGCACCCCTCGACACCCCTGCTGACTGCATGGGGACAGGGATGGGGGGTTGGGTGCTCACTGCGTGACCTCTCTGAGCCCTGTTGCACAGCACTACTTTTCCACACAATGATGGGCTATGAGGGGCAGTGCCAAGGAATGCCGAGACACTGCCCCTGAATTTTTACTTGCATATTACACATGACACCACATGACACTAGGGCTGGGGGGGGGTCGGGACAGGGGCTGCTCTGCTCTCCACTAGCAGTGAGGTCCCCATGCCCTGACAGCTCCCCCACTTTTAATGCACTTTAGTCATCCTCACAGCTCACATTCACTAGGGCACTGTGAGTCAGGAAGAGGGATGGGGGACGCCAATCTCTGCCAGCAGTCGGAACCCTCTCCTCCTAACTGCACCCACAAATTTTAATGCACTACAGACACAAACACAACACTTTCACACATGCACATACACACATTTCACATGGGGGTGCAGTGAGGGCCGAGTGGCCCCACATCTCTCTGTCTCTTGCCCCGTGTGGGAGGTAGGGGCGGCTGTGACATGACTTGCACAGATGGGGGGTTGCGGATGGGACTGGGGGGCTCACCGGGAATCCCTTCTTTATGCGCCTTCTCATATAGAGGCCATCAACCCCTTGGTCCCTTGCTGACTCTTCTGTTGGGTTGGGCAGGTGGCCATCCCAGGGGCAGGTGTCTGGGGGCCTTTTGCTGTGGGGGCAGCTGGCGGGCTTTGACTACCTGGTCCTATCAGCTCCCAGTTCGCACCGGAGGTAAATAGGGCACTGCTTATTATTATTATGGTTATTATGTTATTATGGTTATTGTTATTATTATTGTATGTACATGGATGCATTATAATATGTGTTATTCATTCATTATTTGTTTTTATTTATTCATCTCTTTTCTTTAACGTATTATATAATTTTTGTCTGTTTTGTTTGATTCGTTTTGTTCATTTGGTTGGTTGATTTTTTTTTTGTTTTTTTTGTTTTTGACATTGTTGTGGTTGTTGTTGTCCTTGTTGTTGTTGTGTTGTTTTTCTCTTACAGGTTGTTCACTTTCCTGTCCATTCTTATTGCGCTTTGTCTGTCGGAATAAATCCACAATGTGCAACATGAGGAGATTTCCACACTCCTCCACTGCAGAACAAATCTGTCCTGACCACACAAGGCAATCAGACCATAAATTGTGTTTGTCTAATGGAACTGGACAGGACAAGGGAAAAAACAAAACAAAAACAAAAAAAGAATCTTGAGTACCTTCAGCATGGTATGTACTTAAACCCAAGGCCGGAAAGAGGGTCTGTTTTTTAAAGCATTCATAACAAAATCATTTCGTTGTCCTTTTTCTATGGGAAACATTCCCCAATTATGACTACATATTATAAACTTGTTTCATTAAATTTACCACTGTGATATTTGCAACACATGCAGAAATTAATTAGACGCTTTTTCGTTCCGGAGCTGGATTTTTCTTTGAGATATTAACATGGGAAAGTTGATATTTAAAATTTAACTGACCACTGCTAATACTTTAAATGGAAATAATGTTTGTCGCAAGATGTTTTGATGTTTTATAAAATACTACAGAAAAATTTATTATGGTGACATCAATATCAACTAGAGACTCATTTTGGCGAGAAAACGCCACTGTGATTGCTCAAGCTTTGTAGCTGTGACATGAAACCTGGCCGAGTAGAAAGTCTTCAATTAAAATGCGTTAAAAAGTGTGGGAAAAGAACAAGGGATGATAAATGCAAGAAAAAGATGTGTGGGTGCAAACAGATTCAGATGTGTGTTGTGAGGTGGTCTGAGGTGGCATAAGAACCGTGTTAACTGTCATGTGAAAACTGGTGAAGGAAAAGTACAAGTCTAAAATGCCATGTATTCTTAATGGGAGATAACTAATGGGATCCTATGGAAAAAATAAAGAGGATGTAAAAGACAAGTGCGGGTCATGATGTTTACAGATATGCAAAGAGATCCATGTGCCATTAAATCCCATCGGGAGTCCGGTGGCTTTGTGAAACCACGCAGTAACACTTTAAAATCTGAGCTCCATGTTAGTCTATATGACCCTCAAGGTTTTTTGCGATGTTGCAATCGCAGCTATTAATTATTAATTAATCGCAACGATCCCCGCGAATTTATTACTACCGTGCAAATTTTGACCAATCATTGTCGTTTCCGGCAAAACATTGAGCCACATGGCAGCAAACTTACTTCCTTGTTAAGTGTGGAAGACGCAGGAAACCTTCAAAAATAGCTAAATGATTAATGGCTAATAAAAATAATAGTGGTTTAATAGTGGTTCATTTTAATGAACTTTGACTTGCTTTCTCAACTATATTGCCACAAAACACCTAAAAACATGGCAACGGTCATTGCTGCTGCGAAATCAGGCATTTTAGGCTGCAACAATCTCAAATAAAGGTCCGTGAAATCCTAGAGGGAATGGTCTATGGAGGAAAAATACAGACGAAAAAATGGACAGAAATCGCAAATGAGTGCAAATATCAAGAATGTGTATACATGCACCCCACACCGCTATAGACCTCACATTTTAGAGTTGGAACAAAGTTTCTAGCATAACTAATTAAGTATATGAGATGCTAGAAACTAGGTATTTTAGATACTAATAGATATTACCCAAAAAAGCTGCAAATGCATGCTTAATAAACGCATTAACAAAATTATTTATGAAACATTTCACACTCAGGTTTTCCTCTCTCCTGAAAACAGAAGTATTCCACAGAAACAAAGAAACAGACCACTTGGGAATTAAAAGCAACTGCCTCCGATGGCTAAACATATAAAAATGCCACATAGGGCTGAACTTAGCCCTAACAGCACTGTTAATCCGTCTTTTAACTTGTTAATCAGTTTCATAATATTTTAAACAGATTTTAATTCATTATCACCTTCCTTTAAACAGTTTATACAACTCTATGGAACTTAGGAACCACTAGACCTATCACCCAATCAAATAATTCAATACAACCAATCAATACAAAAATAATAAATTTTTGTTATAGGAATCTTTACATATTGCGCTATCTAAAAGATGGTGCAGCCATGTCCAGACGCCTTCCTGACCGCTCCGTCCAGACTGTGCTTGTTTTTCATCATATATATATATTTTACTACTCTCTAGTGTGCAAAAGTCATCAGGGTTAGTTACCTATGACAGTAGAACATTACTGGAAATAGGAAATAAGATTTCGCTCCACCGCTTTGAGCCTGACCCATCATGGACATCTGAGGCCATATTGCACGGCTCAGACAACAACAAAGGACGTGACGCTGACCCGCAGCGCAGAACAAAGAAGCGACGGAGGAAATGTAGTGGTGTCTGCAAGTCACCTCAGTCATCGCCATGGCGGTCTGCATCCCACCCCATGCGGACACAGGTGTGGCTCTATCTGAACTGCATGATGTGCTGTGTGCTTTCCAAAACAAACACCCGGACACAGCGCTCATTGTAGCAAGGGACTTTAATAAGGCAAATCTCAAACAAGTTATGCCGAACTTTCATCACCATGTTACATGCTCGACAAGAGGAGCTAACATACTGGACCACTGCTACACACCATACAAGCAGGCTTATAAAGTCCCCTCTCAGCCAGCTTTCAGAAAATCTGATCATTCCACCATTTTCCTCATACATATCAGCAAAGCTTTCATCATGAGGCTCCAGTCATCAGGGAGGTGCAATGCTGGTCTGCCCAGTCAGAGGCTACACTGCAGGATGCACTCGATGATGTAGACTGGCACATGTTCCAAACCTGCGCAGATGACATCAAGAAGTTTGCGGATGTAGCAGTTAACTTCATTAGCAAGCTTTCAAGTGAAATCATCCCAATGGTGAGAGTTAGAACCTCTCCTAACCAGAAGCCATGGGAGGACAGATCTATTCGCGTCACTGTGAACACCTGAACCGCTGCTTCCAAAGCCGCTCTCATTATCGGTGATATGACCACTTACAAAGTGGCGTCTTATGACCTCTGCCACTGAATTCAAGTTTGCAAGCACAATTTCAGACAGCGAATCGAATCACAGGTGACGTACAAGGCATGTGGCATGGACTGTGCACGATTACAGACTACAAAGCCAAAGAGACCGCGATGATCGGCACCGAATCTGCAACCCATTTTGAGGTTAGCTAGGCAGCTATCACTACCAGCAGCCTGATGACTGAGGATGGTGACGTCACCAGCGAGGAATGCATCATCAGCATCGCAGAGCACGATGTCCATGATGCGCTGAGGAGGATGAACACCAGGAAGGCGGCGGATCCAGACAGCATTTTTGGGTACCTGCCGTGCTGCTGTGCTGACCAACTTGCAGGTGTGTTCACTTACATCTTCAACAAGTCTCTGGCAAAGTCCGTGGTCCCCACTTGCTTCAAAAATCCCTGTGCCCAAGAACAACAAACCTTCATGCCTGAATGACTACCACACTGTTGCAATGACATCGGCAGTTATGAAGGTGTTTGAAAGACTGATGAAGCACATCATCTCCTCCCCCTCCCCAAGCACCACAGACCAACTCCAGTTTGCCTACTGCTCCAACAGATCTACAGAGGATGCCATCTCCCACATCCTACACACCTCACTCAGCCACATGGACAACAAACAGAGAAACTATGTGAGAATGCTGTTTATTGACTACAGCTTAGCATTCAACACTATTGTGCCCTATAGACTGTTTACCAAGCTGAGAGACCTAGGACTCAACAACCGCTTGTGCACATGGGTGCTGAAATTCCTCACAGGCAGATCTCAGGTGGTGCAGGTGGGCAGGTGTGTCTCCAGCAGCATCACAACCAACACAGGAACTCCTCAAGGGTGTGTGCTTTCTCCACTGTTATATTCACTCTACACTTTGGACTGTGTGGC
>JAVGVS010001396.1:0-22161 GCA_032718565.1 Distichodus sexfasciatus
ATTGAACTTATTCAGCCGGACTCCGTCCTTCTAAATCCAGGACAGTCCTTGTCCCTTGTTTGTAAGTTGTCCGGCTACACCGTTCTTGACACTAGCTATGCCACTGTCTGGGTTCGACAACCTGCAGGGAAAACTCTGGAGTGGATAAACCACATTTGGGGTGGTGGAGAAAGTTATCAGAAACAGTCTCTGAAAAGCAAATTCAGTATTTCCAAAGAGGCATCGAGCAACACAGTGACTTTAAATGGACGGAATCTGCAGAGTGAAGACACAGCTGTGTATTACTGCACTCGCTATAACATGACACCATGATATGCCTGTTTACAAAAACTTACATACAAGGGCAGATGTGAATAAAAACCAAACACTAATTGTCACACCATCAATTGCAAAAGCTTAAAGCAAAGGTCTGGCTTCTCTTATGATTGAATCTTTTTAAAAAGTTCACTCTAACATTCAAAATGTCTCCAAAACTACATACACTGCCCTCCAAAAGTTTGGAAACGCCCCTGGCAATGTGGGGTTTTGGACAGTATTGCCATGAATCCTTTTTTAATTTGTGATAATGTTGCACTGATAAGGGACAACACAAACTACACATTTTATCACATAAACAGTTTATTTAACAGTTTATACATAGAAAATACTGAAATTTTGGATTCATCAAAATATCCACCATTAGCAGCTATTACAGCTCTGCATAGTCTGGGCATCCGAGCTGTTGATGAACCAATCAGTTGTTGAAGTTATTAAGGTGTGCCGGCCCAAAAATCTTTAAAAACCTGGGCCAGGTTTAAAGCAGTAACCGGACATCACAGCTGGCAAAGGGGCATGTCTGACTTTGACATGTATATATTGTCATTATTATGTTATCAAAATAAAAATTATTATTGCTGGTATCCAAAGATAATAAGTTACTTTAATGTATTTGCACCAAAAAATGATGAGCTAACAAAGTCTTGGGCAGGAGGCCATGGCTGCAGCGTCATGATTTTTGCTGCCTTTTTCACTTTGTCTTGCTGTGGAGCTCCCACAATGCTATAGTGTTAGGCATGCACCAGGCAGTGATAACAGTGGTATCCCTGTGGGGTAGCTGGCGACGACCTCAGCTGCCAGGATTGCGGGCAACCAGACACCCCAGGATGTCATGGAATTTCTCACTTTTTTCTGTCGCATAGACAGCTAGATGGAGCTGTGAGCAAAAATATGCTCTCAAATTGAATTCTTCAAGTGTTGATTCCATGGGAGTAGTTATCATACTTTATAGATACCCTTGTCAGCTTTGTCAAAAGTGATGTCAATGCAATACCTGTTGTTTAGGTATTCATGGGCAGTTGCTGACCTCCTCTGAACCTGTGGTAAAGAGACCTGGAGAGTCAGTCACTTAGTTCTGTGCTTTGTCTACATCTAGCTGTTTAATTCGGCCCATTGAATATTAACAACATAACAAAGTTGTCCTAAACGTTGCATTCAAATGCACTATTATCCTGGAGTATTAGTTAGATTCCACAAGATAACACAAACTATGTTGCAGATCCCAGTTAACTGACACTATCATTTACTGTGAAAGTATATTTTAAGTTTCCAGAAAAGGCAAAAACTGTCATGTGCTTAAGTCATGTGTCATATTAAAGTTATACTAGCCAAGCTAAGTGGGTAGTATAACTTTATGACACATGACTTAAACATGAAGAAAATTGGTTTTTAGAATATATGTGATCTATATTATTTTAATAGCTATTATTTTCTTGCATTGGGAAACCAACATTACACAGACAATATTAATAAAGCATTCCACAGTATGAATTGATGGTGGATTTTATGTAGAAATCCCTTTCCGCACCATCATGGCCAAAACAGAGAGACTCAGGAGGAGTTTCTATCCTCAGTCTTCTGAACAAGGACATGCCGTTTTAAGTTCCGCTATTACATCTGCTAATACATACCTCATATCATTACGATAACTTACACTGTAAATGTCCATGTCCATGTTATTACATGCTGCTATTACATACCTCATATCAGTACAATAACTTATACTGTAAATGTCCATGTTATACATGCTGCTATTATATACCTCATAGTGCTATGATAACTTATACTGTCTGACTGTTATATAAACCTCAACTGTGATAATCACTTATACTGGTTGCCACATTTCATTGTCCATATCACATGCTCTACTCTGTCTGCTATGTACAATGCAGCATTTGCACTTGGCACTTTAAAGAAATCATTTCATTGCACCTGTTCTGTCTTAGCACAATTTTGCAATCTCAGGTTCAAACTTGCACAGGTAACTTTATATTGCACATGTAACTTATGTTCCTTATTGTATATTATAGTTTTATTTTTTTCGTCCTGTTACCCCAACCTCCTTATTTAAGTCAGTCTCATGTTTGTAAGTTTGTATTGTATTGTGTCTATTGTTTTCCCTTGTCTATTGCACAGTTAAAAGAGCGGATCAGGATACATTTCACTGCATGTTGTACCTGTATAACTTGCATGTGACAAATAAAGAATCTTGAATCTTGAATCTTGAATCTTCTTTATCGAGTAATGCATGTAAGGGTTGGGCTATGCAAATGAAACCTGCATCTCCACCATTTATACTGAAACCTTTATTTCAGAGCTCACTGTTAGTTTGAGTTTGTCTTCAGCGACACTAGAATGGAGCGGATCACCTTTCTGAGCTACATTGCTGTATCAATGTTTTTTCAATGTTAGTGCAAAAGTACTTTGGCTTTGCAGTAAAATAGGCAGTGTGTTTTTGCACATCAACTCTGATGCCTATGTGTCCATGTGTCTGTATTGCAGGTACTTGGAGTCAGACACTGATTCAGTCTGAGTCTGTGGTGGTCAGTCCTGGACAATCCATTAAGCTGACATGTACACCGTCTGGGCTTCACTTTGATAACTACTGGATGGCCTGGAACAAACAGGCGCCTGGGAAAGGACTGGAATTTGTCGCAGCTATTACGCACAACAGCGCTAGCAAGTATTATTCTAGTGCGGTCAGTGGCCGCTTTACCATCTCCAGAGACAACAGTAAGGATCAGCTGTATCTAGACATGAGCAGTCTGAAGACAGAAGACACTGCAGTGTATTATTGTGCCCGAGTGCCACAGTGATACAAGAATCTGCAGCATTGTACAAAAACAGCACCTGTTCAAACCATTATGGAACTGCATCCTCATTATCTACAAGTTTTCTGATCAAGCCACTTTTAATAGTGATGTAGTGAGACAAAGCCTAACAGTTAAAACATTTTGATCCCCATTTCTGCAATAATTATATATGCATGAGAACTGGAGATCTATGGTTATCTGGAAAGATAAAGAAAAATGTGTTGGAATATCAGCAAATACAAAAATAAAACAAAAAACAGACCAAAAGTTTTTTGAAGATAATCCATGTCCAAAATCCATATATCTGATATATTAAAAAAAGGCAAATGACAAAAACAAAAAAAAAGAAGAAATCATTTAAAAATATAATGATATATAGAACCAAACCTAGAAATGTATTATGTGACATACACCGTTTACAGAAAGTATGTGCAGTCACATGTGAATGCAACAGAATATTTCAAACGTCAGGCATATTTATAACAGTCTTGATTCTTGGTGATTCCAACATGGTCATGGACATGCCATATTCAAATGAAATCAGATATAAATAGCTTGTACTTGGATGTTCTTGTCACACATCTGCTCTACACATAGTCCTCACCACCTCTTATCTGTAGGGGACCAGAATGTGGAGAAAGAGAGGGTTCTTACATTTTAATGATGTTATTTTCAAGTAAGTTCCAAACCTCTGCATTGACACCATCTTTCTTATCATGCAAGTTTAAAAGATCATGAGTTCATATTTATTTATGCCAATTTTGTTTCTTTTATATATAGGTATTTATGGACAGTCGCTGACCTCCTCTGACCCTGTGGTGAAGAAACCTGGGGAGTCAGTCACTCTGTCCTGTACTGTTTCTTGCTTCTCTATGAGCAGTTACTGGATGCACTGGATCCGTCAGAAACCAGGGAAAGGATTGGAGTGGATTGGGCGCATTGATACTGGCACAGGCACCCGCTTTGCTCAGTCTTTACAGGGCCAGTTCTCCATCACTAAATACACCAATGAAAACTTGCTGCACCTGCAGGTGAAGAGTCTTAAAGGTGAAGACACAGCTGTTTATTACTGTGCAGGAGACACACTGATACTTTGTTGTTTAGTTCACTACAAATGTCACTTCAATCATGAATATTACAGATGAAATACATGTCTCCAGATGCTACATTCAGCACTGCAAATATGTATCTTTATACTTTTAGTAAATAATATCCAGGAAGGGGAAATGAATAAGTGTCACTTGGGTAGTAAGTGACTTGGGTACTTTAATACTTTTATTCTGTCATGACCCCCCCGGGCTTTAGACTTTAGTCCATCATGTTGTGTGTTCTGTGTCGTCCATTTTGTGTTTGTATTGTTCGGCCATGTTGTGTGTGCTGTGTCGGCCATTTTGTGACTGTATTGTTCGGCCATGTTGTGTGTACTGTCTTCTGTCACTCAGTCTATGTCCCACCTTCCCATTGTATCTGATTGGATGATCACTGTGTGTTAGTTCTTTGTAGTCACACCCTCTCCTTCCCATTGGTTGTCCTTGATTGGTTGTTTTGTGATCGCTGTCCCATTGGTTCCCCTTTGTCTCATTGGTCCAGCCCCTTGTTTGTGTATGAGTATTTAAGCCCAGTCTTTCCCATTGTTTTCTGTTGGTCCACCCTCACATTACCCTCCTGATGTCGGTGTGTTGTTCCTCTGTTGTACATGTAAGCCCTTATCCATTTGTAGCCCTTGTGCCAGTTTATGTTTGCCTGTGTTTAGTGTCTGTTTGATTGTTTGGTTTTGGTTGTGGCCCTCGTGCCGGTTTTTGTTCTTTGTGTTTTATTATTTGGTAAATAAATGTCCTGCACCGTGACCTCGCCTCATGTCATGCCGACACTCCCCAACGTGACATATTCAAGTTGTATTCTATCTTTTTTACTTGAATCAATGCCTTAGATCTCCAGTTTTACTAAATACAGGTTTCAGACACTCCACACACAAACTGGATAGACGTAACCTTCAGAAACTCATTAATAACCATTTCAGCCTTGTTAAACAATTAAACTGTCTAGTTTCATTTGCACTTTAATATTCTTATATTGTTCACTATTCCACATATGAATTTTATGTGAAAACAGTTCCATAACTGTTATTTAACTGTCTCTAAGGGGCAGCCTACACAATAAGTTTGATCTCATTTTTGCTTCTTTTCCGCAGTCTAATTTAAAAATGTTCCTCTCACTCAGTCTGTGTGAGTACAATAGATGATTATACTTTACCGTAAAAGTATATGTTGAGTTGTACTTCTTCTTTTATAATATTAAAAGCTGTAAATCTTGGTTTGGGTAGTCTAACTTTAACATCACACCCAACATTTTAGAAATGAATAGGTTTGACACAAGACTTTCATGTGATCTGCATTATTATAGCAGCCATTCATTTATTGCATTGGGAAAGGAAGATTACAAAGATAATATTAATGTAGCATTTCCCATTATACATTGATGGTGGATTTGATGTAGAATTTGTCGGGCAAATTAATGTCCATATTGTTATGCAATAATGCATGTAAGGGTTGGTCTATGCAAATGAAACCTGTATCTCCATCATTTATACTGAAACCTTTAACATTAGAGCTCACCGTCAGTTTGAGTTTGTCTTCAGCAACTTTAGAATGGAGCTGATCACCCTTCTGAGCTACATTGCCGTATCAATGTTTATTTGATGTTAGTGCAACAGTATTTTGGCTTTACAGTTAAACAGTCAGTGTGTTTTGGCACATCAACTCTGATGCATATGTGTCCAAGTGTCTGTATTGCAGGTTCCTGGAGTCAGACACTCACTGAGTCGGAGCCCGTAGTGTTCAATCCTGGAGAATCTCATAAATTGACATGTACAGCATCTGGTCTTCACTTTGACGGCTACTGGATGGCTTGGAACAGACAGGCACCTGGAAAAGGACTGGAATTTGTAGCAATTATTGAGTATGACAGCGCTAGCAAGTATAATTCTATGCAGTCAGTGGCCGCTTCAAAAACAGCACCTGATCAAACCATTATAGAATTACATCCTCATTATCTACACGTTTTCTAATCAAGACACGTATTATAATTTTGTAGCAAGAAGATGCCTAATTTAAGAGTTAATACATTTTGATCACCATTTCTCCATTAATTTAATAAACTTCAGAACTTGGAGATCTAAGGTTATCTGGACAGATCAAGACAAATGTGTTCTATTATCAGCAAACCAAAAATGACCCAATGTGCAGTGACATGTGAATGCAACAGAAAGTTTTAAACATAAAGTATATTTGTTACAGTCCGGATTCTTGGTATTTCCAACATTGTCATGAACACGACATCAGACATGAATAGCTTGTATTTGGCAGTTCTGGTCACACGTCAGCTTTACACATAGTCCTCACAACCTCTTACCTGTAGTGGACCAGAATGTGGATAAAGAGAAGTAATTATGTTATTTCATTTATTTATGTTCATTTCAATTAAGTTCCAAACCTTTGCACTGGCACAGTCTTTCTATACGTCGTCAGGTGCCACATTCAGCACTGCAAATATATATGTTTATACTTTTTAGTTATCAATATCTCCTTGAAATATCAGGAGTAAATAATACACACAAATGGAATATGAATCTGAATAAGTATCACAGTCTGGTCCGCATCATCTTTAGAGAACAAACTAATTGAAGCACTTTTTGTATAGTATTTTTGTATGCTAATATTCACTAATACCAGCAAAACACTTAAAATACTTGGCTACATTAATACCTTTATTACAGTAGTATTCTATTGTTTTTATGTGAATCAATACCTTAGATCTCCAGGCTTATTAAATACATGTTTTAGACACTCTGCACCCAAACTGGATAGAAGTAACTTTTAGGAATTTGTTAATAACCATTTCATGCTTGTTAAAATGGTTGATCTGTCTAGTTTTAGCTGCGCTTTACCGTTCTTAAAGCGCTCACAAATAAGCCCACAAATCTTTGCTTTTTTCTACAGTTTAATTTGAAATTTTAAAAAATAAAAGAAGAAGAGAAATAGGGGCAGTTCGTGGCATAACAGTAGTGTGTTTGCCCCATGATCAAAAGGTTGCAGGTTCGAATCCAGGGCCGGTAAAGTTACCACTGAGGTACTCATGAGCAAGGTACCGTCCCCAAGCACTGCTCCCCGGACGCTGCCCTTGTCAGCTGCCCTCTGCCTCTTCACGTATGGGTTAAATGCAGAGGTCACAATTCGTTGTGGTGCACTGTGTGCTGTGCTGTGGTGTGTTCACAATGACGAATAATCACTCACTTTCAAAATGCTCCTCTTAGTCTGAGTGAGAGATTATTATCCTTTGTTGTAAAAGTATATTTTCAAAAGCCGTAAATGTTAGTTCGGGTAGTAAAACTTTAATATGACACGTGACTTTTTACAACAAAAAAAATATGGCAGAATACTGGTTTTAAGATTTTTATATGATCTGCATTATTATAAAAGGGTCTGCCGACACACAAACACACACACCTAGAGCTGAAACGATTATTTGAATAATTCTATTACAAAAAATGGTCGAGGCAATTTTTCCAGAATCGAAGCTTCGTTTAACTCATTTAACTCACTAGTGCATGCGCCGCCTGTGTTTCACATGGACGCTTATTAATGATGCACTATGTTTTTAGAGGCATGATCAAGACAAGACCTGATCCCTCAGTATGTGAAAGTATTCGTGAGATATTCCGTGCACAAAACAGAAGTAAACACGTAAAACCTCATAAATTACATTTTTGCAATGTAAACACGCCCCCATGTTTGTGAGCGCGAGCACCCGCGATAACGCCATTACTCGCTAAAACGCTCAGTTTAAGCGTCCCCTTTATTACAGACAAAACGCATATGTGGCTGATAAATAACCACAACAACCAGCATTCTACAATAAAGCCGTTTATTGAGACTTTCCCATGGATTTTCCATAGTTTATTCCGTAATGCGCGCTAAACGCTTTATTGTGACACGGCACCAAAGGGCGCGCAGGGGGTTGTGGGAAATGTAGTTAGCCTTTCTCTTCCAGAAAGGCCAAAAGCAGCTCATTTTATAGGCCAAATTGGTTCAAAATGACCAAAAACTTCAGTATTTCTTAATTTTCAATTACTCAGATTTTTTTACTTCAGTTTTATCTTATAGTGTAATCAACAGGAAAGAAGAAATGCAGAAAATGTATTTATCAAAAAATGTTATTCTATATTCTGATGGATACCGAACGGATAAAGAAGTGTAAGAAGGTTAAATTTAATTCTAAAGAAAAACTTTGTTTATTTTTGTTTTCACTATGATGCATCACTGTTTACATTATTGTTTATGTTCCAAAAGGCACTATCCATTTGTTTATGTTCCATTTATGAACAGTATTGTTTGTTTATGGTTTTTGTGTCTTTTTTTTTAAAAGACAGCAGTAAATAAAAGGTAAAAACCTCTAAAGAATGTGATTGTCTACATTGTGAAATAATTGTGATAATCGTGAAACCGTGATTATTTCCCAGGCGGTAATCGTGCCGTCAAAATCTATAATAGTGACATCCCTAGTCATATCATGTTGTATAATAAAGGAAATGAGGGCATCATCTACACAGAACAACTGGTCTGAGACCTTGCTATAAAGCTTTCAATATAACAGTCAATCTTAATGCAACAAATCTGTCAAAAATTTTGATAAATAATTTGAAATTTGTCAGAGAACATGCAATAAAGAAGGAAATACAGCAATATCTCAAATACATTTATGGTTTTACAGACATTTGTCATATGGCAACATGCAAACATTTCAAAACCAAGATGGTATATCTCTCATTTTTACATTCATGCAAAAGTCTGTTAAGTCTGATATCAGCAGGGCGACTTGCTGTCTTGTTGAAGTGGAACATCTTGGTCAGACCTGGATCAGCACAAAGATGTTTGCTTCAGTCCCACTGCTACTGCTGGCTGCTGCCTCTTGTGAGTGTTTGGATTCGAGGTGTTTGTACTCCATTAGATTAAAGCAAATCGTTGAACGTGAACGTTTTCCTTCTCTCTCTTCTTACAGGTGTGTTCTGTGGCACTGAGCTCATCCAGCCAGAATCAGAAACTGTAAAGCCAGGAGGCTCTTTAAATATCCCCTGTGAAGTTTCTGGAGCTTCTATTACTGATAGTAGCAATCACTATAGAACAGCCTGGATTAGACAACCTGCAGGAAAATCTCTGAAGTGGATCAACACCATTTACTATAATAGAAACATAGATGAGAAAGATTCTCTTAAAAACAAGTTTAAAGTCTCTCGAGACATGGCCAGAAACACAGTGATCCTACAAGGAAATAACATGCAACCTGAAGTCACAGCTTTGTATTACTGTGCAAGAGTAGCACAGTGTGGAAACCCTCCAATAAACACATACAAAAACTCTCAGACATGTATGAAGTGCAGAACTATCAATTACATTTCCTGAAATCCTGATTCCCATCTAAAATTCAAGTTAAAATTTTTACAGTTGGTAACACATTCCATACCCTGCAGGTGGTGAACCATCTCCTTTGTGTCTTCTCTGCCAGCTTTTTAAAAATAAGCTTTCAAAAGCAGTTGATGGCAGAACAGTAGGGTGTTCGCCCCGTGATAAGAAGGTTCGAATCCAAGACCAGTAAAGGTACCACTGAGGTACACATGAGCAATGTATCGTTCTCTAGCACTGTTCCCCAGGCGCTGTCCACTGCTTCTTCATGGATGGTTGATATGCAGAGTTTACATTTTGTGCACTGTGTGCTGTGCTGAGCTGTGGTGTGTTCACAATAACAAATAATCACTCACTTTCAAAAATAAGCTTTTTAAAATAACCTTGCCTATTTTAGCGAGTTTAATGTTCCAGATTGCAATATATATATATAAGACAGATTAATCATAATAATAAAACTAACTTTTTGCTTGTTACATTTTTCTTATGAGAAATACATTAGACATTTGTCTCTCCTGTTAAATTGATTTATTAAAGAATAAGTAAATTTCTCTCACACAGGACATTTAGAACATTATCCTCAGTATTTATAGTTCTGGGATCTTCATCATGACCACAGAGCTACTCTCTCACTAGAGGTAAATCTTCTTATGCTCCAGCAGGGTGCGTCTTTCACCCAGCAAGCCTCAAGAACATCTAGTGTCACTTTTGCTCTAGTTCATCAGCTGGTATGCAAAGCTCTGTGAGACAGTTCTCTACTTAAAGAAGAGTAGGGCTGGTTGAGACCAACTTGGGCTGGTTTCATCACTGAACTGAACATGATCCTCACAGTCGTACTGCTTCTTCTGATGACAACATGTAAGTCTGTATTTTTGTTAGTGAGGACCAGAGTAAAGAAACAAATGGACTGCACTAAATGTGATCTCTCTTTATTCTGTGTTTAGGTGTCCACTCTCAGGTTGTTCTTAAACAGTCTGAGCAGCCAGTCACAGTGGCTCCAGGTGGATCCCACAAACTGACCTGCGCATGCAGTGGATTCAGTGTGAGTGGCTATAACATGTACTGGATCCGTCAGGCTCCTGGAAAAGGACTGCAATGGATCATTTATTATTATTCTGAATCTTATAAAAGCACGGCCCAAGCAGTACAGGGCAGGTTCACAGCATCTAAGGACAGCTCAAATTTATACCTGCACATGACTCAGCTGAAGCCTGAAGACACTGCAGTGTATTACTGTGCTAGAGACTCACAGTGATACAACTTCCACACACAGCTGTACAAAAACAGAGAGATAGAGGTGTCAAAGATTACACATGCACACACATCTCTCATAATAAACTCTTCTGAAATATCATCAGTCAATGAACAATATCTCGTGGTCAACAATGAAGCCAATTTGATCCCAAATGTTTATTATCAGTCAGTTTCTTCCTTTTGCTTAACTTTTAATGATTGTGATGATGTCTGTGTCAGTAACCCCATCATCCAACAGGATGTTGTGAAGGAAATGAGCCCTCAAACCCCACATGAAATATCTTTTACACCAGATGAGAAAGTTCAGCCCTTATTTGTACATTCATGCAAATATCTGTTTGATAATGTGGTTAGAACAATTTTTATTAAGAATCATATATTAATAAAGACATATAAATATGACAGGTTTAGTGACTTGGCTTTGAAAGACATTTCTCATATAATTGTACAGAAAAGGCAATAATTTTCCTGCTGAGACTCAGTAAGAGCTGGGCAATCAAATATGGCATAATTATAAAAATAGAAACTTATTAATACCCATGGGTTAGGGCCTAGGACCAAAATGCATAATTTAAATTGCCTATTCATTTCAGGTGTGTAAATAGCTACATACAGAAAGCATAATGAATCTTTGGGGCTGTCTTTATTAGTGAACTTTCCCTAGTGGTTTAAATTGATGTTGTGCAAATTTACTCTCAACATCTTGGTATATACTCACACAATACCAGAAAATGCTCTAAGCAAACAGGATCTAGACCTGAATTTCAGTTATTAAGCATTTGCCTATGGAGTCAAAGATCACTCGGTTTTGTGTCTTTATGCTGATTTTATTGCAAGGTAACAGTGACAAATAATTAACCCAACATAGCATGGCATAACTAGTCAAATCGTCTTATTTCTGAATTAGAACATATTATCTCTGCTCATTGTGTTCTTTCCCACTTTTTTGTTCAGATACCAGTTGTGATGAAATTCGAATGGATCAGTCTTCTGCAGTAGTGAAGAGCCCTGGGGAACCTGTAAAGATCTGTAAAATTAGTGATTTTACAGTGACAAGCTACTACATGCACTGGATCCGACAGAAACCAAGATAAGCTCTAGAGTGGATTGGGAGAGTAAACTGTGGTAGCTCTGGTGATGTTAAATATGCAGCCTCCATGAAAGACCGTTTCACCCTGACTGAGGACGTCTCTGTCAGCACCCAGCATTTAGAGGTTAATAGTTTGAGACCAGAGGACTCTGCTGTTTACTACTGTGCTCGTAGGCACAGTGATTGAAACTGTTAAAGCAGCTGCACAAAAACCACACCATGTGCAGATGCTCAAATTACTTCTGCACAAAGATAAATATGAATCAGACCAATAGTTAATTATATTGATATTTAGCTTTTTTAACGTTCTGCACTTCATCCTACACAAAGCTTTTAAAGAAGGAAAATTCACTATTTTTCAGGGTTGATGTGTATTAAAGCCCCAGCAAAGTCACTGTAGCTTTTACCCCAAAGAACAACATACACTGATACATCCATAATGTGTTTATCATCATTAGTGTTTAGAAAATTTGAAAATGGCAAAAAGGTGGCATAAATTTTTACTTATTATACTATGTATGAGTATATTGGAAATGTGATCTCAATATTTAGACTTAATGCCGAACCTGCTGTACTTTGAAGATTATATTAAAAATTTATATTTATATTCATTTTGATAGTCGGACAATGACAAGAAATTCTGGAGAATTATGGAATTTCCCCTGATTCCAAATACAAATAAATGCACTCTTACTTATCTGATCAGTTGATTATTTGTATCTGGCATTTCAAACCAGGACAAAAGCAAAACCAAAAAAATATCATGATACTGTAGCCCTTCAGGAGTCTGATCTAGGGGGTGGAAAATGCAAATTATCTCACCCTTTTAAAAAATCAGACTATAGCTGGACTCTTCACTTTGCTACTGACTTCTAAGCTTCAACCATGAATCCAACTGTCATTTGCAGCTTAATTTGTACATTTATGATGGTCACCAGTAAGTAGACTGATTTACTTATTATTTATTTAAATATGTGTAAGATTTGTATGTGCCAGTGTTGACGAAGTTGACTTTGTTTTTTAGGGTCTAGATGTCAAACGCTGACCGAGTCAGAAGCAGCGGTCATCAAACCCGGAGGATCTCATAAACTCACCTGCACATACTCTGGGATTAGTGACGATGTTGCACGTATCTCCTGGATTAGACAGGCTCAGGGAAAAGGGCTTGAGTGGATTTCATACATTTCAGCTCCATCAGGTGATAGCAAATATTACTCTCAGTCTGTTCAGGGAAGATTCACCATCTCCAGAGACAACAGTAAAGATCAGGTCTATCTGCAAATGAGCAGTCTGAAGACAGAAGACACTGCTGTATATTATTGTGCTCGAACACCACACTGATACAAATTGCTACAGCGCTGTACAAAAACACACTCACTTTCAAAACGAATGTCTTGCTTTCAACCTCTGAGCTCAAATGAGATTTTCACTTGCAAATTTGGAACTTTAGTAAGGCAACATAATTTATTAGATAAACAAATATAATTGCGTTATGGAAATGTTATTGGAAAAACTTCTCTCAGAAGAAGGAAACCTTCTTAAGAGAGAGAGGAGATTTAGCCTATAAGCATCATATATACAAGCATACCGTGAGGAATATGTCATTTTTATTTGGATTTCCATATACTGTACTCAATATAGTTAATTTCACAACAACAAAGACATGATTTATTAAAAAATAAATCAAAAAAAAACTTTGCATCTTTAAAAGTCTGAACCCACTCAAGAGAATACCATTACTTACAGTCAGTACATTAGCTATTTGGCAAAGTGTTTCAGTGGTTTAGGCTTTATTTACCTTTCAGATTTTCAGCTTAAAATCACAAATGTTCCAGATATCATTTTAAACAGTCAATCTTAATGCAAAAAGCTATTAACAATTCTGGTAAATAAAATGAAGTTTGTCAGTGACCATACAGCAAAGAAAAATATAAAACAATTTCCCAAATACGTTCATGATTTACATACAGACATTTTCCATATGGCACCAAACAGACATTTTAAAGCTAGGTGGAATATATCTCATAATAAACTCTGCTTAAATATTATTAGTCAGTAAACACTATCTAATGGTCAGCAATGAAGCCAATCACATCCCAAAATTGTATCAACTGGTTTCTTAATGTTTTCCAAACTCTTGTGTTTAAATTTTAATGATTGTGATAATGTCTTTCACTAGCTTGATCAGCCAATAGGATGTTCTGAAGAAAACAAGCCCTGACACCCCACATGGAATATCCTTTACACCAGATGAGAAAGTTAGGCCCTCATTTTTACATTCATGTAAAAGTCTGTTAAGTCTGATATCAGCAGACACGGCCAGAAACACAGTGATCCTACAAGGACAGAACATGCAGACTGAAGACACAGCTGTGTATTACTGTTCTCGTTACCCTACAGTGTTAAAAACCTCCAGTAAACACATACAAAAACTCTCAGACATTTGCATGAAGTCCAGAAATATCATTTACAATACCTGAAATCTTGCATCTCATTAAATTCTTGCCTAATTTTCCTAACTGGTCATGTATTCCATCCCCTGCAGGTGGTGAACCATATCCATTGTATTTTCTGTCAGTTTTTTAAAAACGAGTTTTTAAGTAAGGTAAACAAGCTTTTTTAAATAACATGTTTTGGCAAGGTTATTTTTGCAAAATATATAAGAATGATTAATCATAATAATAAAAATTCATTTTTGCTCGTTGAATTTTTCTTATACGGGATACATTAGACAAGTTGTCCTTCATGTTTAATTGATTTATTAAAGAATAAGACAAACAGGACATTTAGAACCGGGTTTATCTTCAGTGTATATGGTTCTGGGATCTTCATCATGAACACAGAGCTACTTCACCTTTGGTCAGTCTGCTCATGCTCCAGCAGGATGCGTCCTTCACCCACAGGCATTTAGTGTCCCATTCGCTCTCGTTCATCAGCTGGTATGCAAAGCTCTCTGGGAGATAGTTCTCTACTTAAAGAAGAGTAGGAGTGAGGCAGTTTGGAGAGGATCTCTGTGACGACTTGGGCTGGTTTCAGCACTGACCTGAACATGATCCTCACAGTCGTACTGCTTCTTCTGAAGACAACATGTAAGTCTGTATTTTTGTTAGTGAGGACCAGAGTAAAGAAACAAATGGACTGCACTAAATATGATCTCTCTTTACTCTGTGTTTAGGTGTCCACTCTCAGGTTGTTCTTACACAGTCTGAGCAGCCAGTCACAGTGGCTCCAGGTGGATCCCACAAACTGACCTGTGGCTGCAGTGGATTCAGTGTGAGTGGCAATAGCATGCACTGGATCCGTCAGGCTCCTGGAAAAGGACTGGAATGGATCATTTACTATCACTCTGAAAGCAGCAAATACTTGGCACAAGCAGTACAGGGCAGGTTCACAGCATCTAAGGACAGCTCAAATTTATACCTGCACATGAGCCAACTGAAAACTGTAGACACTGCATCGTATTACTGTGCTATAGACTCACAGTGATCCAACTTCCACACACAGCTGTACAAAAACAGAGAGAGGTGTCAAAGCAAAACAAAACCACAAAAGATCATTTTCTCAACAAAACATTCCTTTTTTCCACGAATAACTGAAATAAAATTGGTTTTAAAAAATGACTTACTTTAAACTTTGCACATGCACACACATATACAATGTGGCATATTGTTTCCAAGTCTGTATTTCATTTGTTTTGAAACATGTAAATTTATAAAACATTAAAACTAATGCATTGATTTGTTTTTGTAAATCTTTCTATACATGATAATTCTGCAGTGTGAATTCTCTATTATTGCTTGATTTAAATATTTGAATAATACAATATAACATCGTAATATTTTTTCTAGTGGTTGCATATTTAGCACATTTATGCAGAGCTTATGCTGTAATAATAGGCACAATTACACATCCATTGTTTATGCACAATATCACTGTCTGCTAATTGATCACAACATTGATTTAACAGTTTTTGCAGCTATGCCATAAACAGTTCTGAAAATATTTCACAATCACAGAGCCTTATGGCAAATAGACACGTAGGTTTAGTTTAGAGTAAATAAAAACAATTCAAAATATAACTGCAAGCAGTGATTACGGGGGCCATGCAGTTTGCAGCTTTATCAGTTTTTGATGAATCGAAGTGGACAGACGATGAAATATGACACGTTTCATCCTTTTATCTAGGGTGCTACGGTTCAAAACTTATTAGGCAAAATGCAAAATAGCTTATTATAGCGCCACCAACTGGCATAGTGGTGCAATTGTTTTTGCCTGAGTAGTGGGAGGGGTACCAGACCTAGTTGCCAAATTTCTAAGCTGTAGCCCACCCAGAGCCGGATTTCTATGACACTCAGTGTGTGGCATTACAGTCCTATGCCAAGCCCACCACATTTATTTGTATATTACAGCCAAATGAAGACCCAAATTAAAAATGTGCTTGAAAGTAATTAAAGGTGAATGTCTTGGGGTTCAAATGATACCAGTTGCATGTAGATTGGATAAAAATCCAGGATCTAGTTCGTAAGAAATGGTTTTGCATATTATGCAAATTAGCGAGAAATCCAATATGGCGAAAATAGATGCAAGGGTCTATAAAGATTCCTCTTGACCCAAGGAGTAAGATGGTATAAGATTTTATAGACTCAGAGCTATGGTTCAAAAGTTATTAGGCAAAACGCAAAATAGCTTATTAGCGCCACCAACTGGCAGAGTAGTGCAATTGTTTTTTTTTTTGCCTGAGTAGTGGGTGGGGTTTGGACTGTTGGAATTTCGGGGGAGTGGTGCAATTTTTTTTTCCTGAGTAGTAGGAGGGGTCCCGGACCTCACTGGCAAATTTCAAAGCTGAAGCCCTCCCAGAGCCGGATTTCTATGACACTCGGTGTGTGGTGTTGTAGTCCCATGCCAAGCCGAGCACATTTATTTGCATATTACAGAAAAATGAAGACCTAAATTAAAAATGTGCTCGATAATAATTAAAGAAGAGTGTCTTGGGATTCAAATGATACCAGTTGCATGCAGATTGAACAAAAATCCAGGGACGAGTTCGAAAAAGATGAGTTTTCATTTTATGCAAATTTGTGAAAAATCAAAAATGGCAGAAATAGATGCGGGGGTCTAAAAAATTGTCTTAACCCAAGGAATAAGATGGTATATGATTTTTGAGAATGGGAACTAAGATTCGAATTTTATTAGACAAAATGCAAAATTATTTGAAAAATAATTGTGTTAGTGTTCCACTGCATGGCCCCCTAATGATGAGACATGGAAGTCATATCAAGTTGAACGATAAAGGAAATGTTGTGCATGACCTCCACACAACAACTGGGTCTGAGACCTTGCTATAAAGCTTTCAATTTCAACAGTCAATCTTAATGCAAAAAATCTGTTAACAATTTTGATAAATAATATGAATTTTGTCACAGAATGAGCAATAAATAAGGAAATAAAGCAATACCACAAATACATGTATGATTTTACAGACATTGTCCACATGGAAACATACAAACATTTCAAAACCAAGATGGTATATCTCTCATAATAAACTCTGCTGAAATATCATCAGTCAATGAACAATATCTTATGGTGAACAGTAAAGCTGATGTGATTACAAATGTTTGTTATCAATTAGTTTCTTAATGTTTCCCAAATTCTTATGTTTAAATTTTAATGATTGTGGTGACGTCTGTGTAACTAACCCGATAAGAAAGTTCAGCCCTCATTTTTACATTCATGCAAAAGTCTGTTAAGTCTGATATCAGCAGGGTGACTGGCTGTCTTGTTGAAGTGGAACATCTTGATCAGTCCTGCATCAACACAAAGATGTTTGCTTCAGTCCCACTGCTACTGCTGGCTGCTGCCTCTTTTGTTTAGATTCAAGGTGTTTGTACTTCATCTGATTCCAGCAAATCACAGACGTGAACATTTTCCTTCTCTCTCTTTTTACAGGTGTGTTCTGTGCCACTGAACTCATCCAGCCAGAATCAGAAACTGTAAAGCCAGGAGGCTCTTTAAATATCCGCTGTGAAGTTTCTGGAGCTTCTGTCACTAGTAGCAGTCACTATGGAACAGGCTGGATTAGACAACCTGCAGGAAAAGTTATGGAGTGGATCAACCTCATTTACTATGATGGGAGCATGCGTGAGAAAGATTCTCTTAAAAGCAGGTTTAAAATCTCTCGAGACACGGCCAGAAACACAGTGATCCTACAAGGACAGAACATGCAGACTGGAGATACAGCTGTGTATTACTGTGCAAGAGTAGCACACAGTGTTTAAAACCTCCAGTAAACACATACAAAAACTCTCAGACGTGCAAAAAGTGACGAAATATCATTATAGTCCCTGAAATCCTCCATGGTAAATTCTTGCCTAATTTTTCTAGTTGGTCACATATTCCATCCCCTGCAGGTGGTGAACCATATCCGTTGTCTTATCCGTCCATTTAAAAAAAAAACTTCTTAAAAAGTAAGATAAACAAGCTTTTTTTAAATAACATGTTTTGTAGGGGTGCTGAAATTCATCACATAATCGATGCATCGCGATGCAGATGTGGACGATTCTGCATCGATGCAATGGCAGCTCGTAATCGATTTTAGCGGAAGTTTTCAACCGGCGATCCTCTGTCCCCTAGCGGTCTACGGCGGCATTGCAGGTGGTCTGTGACATGTAGTTCTTGTTGCACTGTGTAAATTGGAGCCACGTCGTCTCATCTCTCTGTATATCTGTACAGTATATAGCAGAGGTGACAAAGTTTACTTTGATTTTGATCTTTATGAATAATGAATTTAATGCAAATATTTAAAAAGTAATAGAAAAAATACTCCCTCCAACACTTAGTCTGAGTGGTGGTCCCTTGGACAGAATCAGTTGAAAACCCCTGGATTGTATCATAGTGTCATTGCTTAGTGATTTTCTGGCTGTGGCATAAAAATTCAGTAGCAACTATGGCTGCCCAATCTGTGATCCATGCACAATCTGCGTGCAATGTGAAGTAATTAAAAAAAAATTGATTGCATGCATCGCAATGCATCGTGGTGCATTGAGATATCGAATCGAATCGCTGACGTGATAATCAGCATCGTATCAAATCGTGAGACCAGTGAAGATTCACACCTCTAATGGTTTGGCAAGATTATTTTTGCAGATGGCAAAATATATAACAATGATTGACAATAAAAATACATTTTTTATTGTTGAATTTTTCTTATATGGGATACTTTAGACAAGTTGTCCTTCATGTTTAATTGATTTATTTAAGAATAAAATAATCTCTGATACAGGACATTTAGAACCGGGTTGATCCTCAGTATTTATGGTTCTGAGTTCTTCATTAAGACCACAGATCTACTCCCCCTTTATAGGTCAATCTGCTCATGCTCCAGCAGGGTGCGTCCTTCACCCAGCAGCCCTTAGGGGCATTTAGTGTCACATTTGCTCTCGTTCATCAGCTGGTATGCAAAGCTCTCTGTGAGACAGTTCTCTACTTAAAGAAGAGTAGGAGAGAGGCAGTTTGGAGAGGATCTCTGTGACTCCGACGACTTGGGCCGGTTTCAGCGCTGAACTGAACATGATCCTCACAGTTGTACTGTTTCTTCTGATGACAACATGTAAGTCTGTATTTCTGTTAGTGAGGACCAGAGTGAAGAAACAAATGGACTGCACTAAATGTGATCTGTCTTTACTCTCTGTTTAGGTGTCCACTCTCAGGTTGTTCTTACACAGTCTGAGCAGCCGGTCACAGTGGCTCCAGGTGGATCCTACAAACTGACCTGCGCCTGCAGTGGATTCAGTGTGAGTGGCAGTAATATGCACTGGATTCGTCAGGCTCCTGGAAAAGGACTGGAATGGATCATTTACTATCATTCTGAATCTTATAAAAGCACGGCCCAAGCAGTACAGGGCAGGTTCACAGCATCTAAGGACAGCTCAAATTTATACCTGCACATGACTCAGCTGAAGCCTGAAGACACTGCAGTGTATTACTGTGCTAGAGACTCACAGTGATACAACTTCCACACACAGCTGTACAAAAACAGAGAGAGTTGTCAAAGCCAAACAAAACCACAAAAGATCATTTTCTCAATATTCTTTTTGTTGCCGTGAATAACTTAAATAAAATTGGTTTTACAAAATGATGTACTTTAAACTTTTCACACATGCACACATACATACAATGTGGCATATTGATTCCAAGTCCGTATTCCTTTTGTTCTGATACATGAAAATTTATAAAACATTAAAATTAATGTACTGAATCTATTTTTTAAATCTTTTTATGCATGATAATTCTGCAGTGTGAATTCTCTATTATTGCTTGATTTAAATATTTGAATAATACAACATAACATAATATTTCTCTTGTGGTTGCAAATTTAGCACATTTGTGCAGACATTATGCTGTAATAAAAGGCCTAATTACACATCCACTCTTTATGCACAATATCACTGTTTTCTAATTGATCACAACATTATTAAATTTTTACAGCGATGCCATAAACAGTTCTGAAAATATTTCACAATCACAGAACCTTATGGCAAATAGACACACATAGCTTTAGTCTAGAGTAAATAAACCAATAGAAGTGATGAGACATTGATGTCATATCAAGTTGAATAATAAAAAAATGTTGTGCATGACACACAAGGACTGGGTCTGAGACCTTGCTATGAATCTTTCAATTTCAATAAGTCAATGCCCTAAACCCCCCAACAAGCAAGCCTGAGGAGACAGTGGCAAGGAAAAACTCCCTCTAATAGGAAGAAACCTTGAGAGGAACCAAGACTCGGAGGGGGACCCCATCCTCCTCTGGGCGACCGGGCGCAGAAACATTAAATGCACAACAAGCAATAGTTCAAGATGAGTTGTTAGTTATTAAAGACGCAAAGATACAAAAAATAGTCCAAGGGATATTTCGAATCCCAGGTTGTTGCTGGGCCACTTGCAGGACCCTCTCTGCAACATTAAGCTGAAATAAGTTCAGTATTGTGCTGCTAATTAGTAGAGGTCCATAGGGTCCAATCCCAGTTGGTTTCATGATGATGTCTCCATGGAAGGTAACACAGACATGAGGGCTTCCAGGGGTCTCGGCATCACACCAAACCACCGTCTGCAAGCTTAAGCAGTCAGCAAGAGTGGTAGGATGACAGCACCAATCCCCCCTTTCACCTTTAATCTCAAATGACCATGAACGCCCAGATCTCGCCTTTAATATCCAAAAGACTGACTAAACAGGTAAGTCTTAAGCCTCGACTTAAAAGCAGAGATTTTTTCTGAGCTCTGAACACTAGTAGGAAGTTTATTCCACAATTGTGGCGCTTTATGAGCAAAAGCTCTTCCCCCACGTTAACGTTCTTTATTCTAGGTATTACTAAAAGACCTGCATCTTGCGATCAAAGCGTACGCATTGGATTGTAGTTGCAAATGAGGTCACTCACATACTGCGGTGCAAGACAATTTAGAGCTTTATAGGTCAAGAGGAGTATTTTATAGTCGACACGTAATTTAACTGGCAGCCAGTGGAGTGAGAATAGAATTGGGGTGATATGATCATTTTTTTTAGTTTTAGTGAGGACTCTGACTGCTGCATTCTGAACTAGCTGGAGCTTATTTAACAACCTGTTTGGACAACCGGAGAATAAGACATTACAGTAATCTAGCCTGGAGGTAATAAATGCATTAACCAGTTTCTCTGCATCTTGAAAGGATAGCACGTTTCTTAGTTTGGCAATATTATGGAAGTTGAAAGAAGGCAGTGCGACTAATGTTAGAAGCATGTACATCAAATAAAGATTGGAGTCTAAAGTAACACCAAGGTTTTTAACAACAGTACTTGGTATAATGGATAATCCATCAAGACTGACCATGATGTCAGATAGCTGACTTCTGGTGGCCTTAGTGCCAGTAAGAAGGACCTCAGTCTTGTCCAGATTTGGCTGGAGGAAGTTGTCTGACAACCATTTTTTATGTCAATTAAGCATTCTTCCATTTTCTGAAGTTGCTGTCTGTCTTCCAGTTTAGCTGATATATATAACTGTGTATCATCTGCAAAACAATGAAAACTAATTCCATGCTTACGAATGACTGAGCCTAAAGGTAGCATGTACAGCGAAAACAGCAAGGGACCTAAAACTGATCCTTGTGGTACTCCATATTTCACCCTGACGTGCTCTGAGGAATCACCATTTACATTCACATACTGATAGCGGTCTGAAAGGTAGGATCTGAACCAAGA
>JAVGVS010001397.1:0-22156 GCA_032718565.1 Distichodus sexfasciatus
ATATATATATATATATATGAATTTTTTATTTTTATTTTTTATTTTTTCCTTATACAAACCGAATGAACAAGTTAAAATAATCAAACAATATTAAACAAACAAGATTTATTTTCAACAAATGGCGCAAACTATATAAACACAAAATTATGAACATTTATTGATTATGTTTCCTCGATTTTGACTGGCTAGCAAGAGAGAAGTGACATTGATGAGACCAGCGCTGTTCTAAAAGTTGAACAAATTTCAACCTGAAGCGACATCTTTTTTCCCGCTAAAGGTGCTGTGTGTTCTGAATGTTGAAGCTAAAAATAGTTGCTGCCAGCGCAACGTTTTTGTGCTGAAAGCGGTCAACACCTCACTTAAAGGGCGCTCGTTGTTGCTACATTGTGAAACGTGTTACCGGGAACTTCTGTGTTCGTTCCTATTTCTTGCAAACATTTTAACGTGTTCCTCTGACATCGCTAGTTTAGATACCACCATTCGGCCTCATAGTGGTGCAGGCTTCTTTTACTGTAAATGGATGCGTGGATACGGCAGGGTTTTGATTTCATTTATTTGTTGTCAAAGTGGCCGCCTAAACTATAAAACGCTGTGGGAAACCCTGCATTTTCACCCCCTCCTTCACGGTTGCCCGACATCTTTTTTTACATACGCGATTAACCACTTTGCTAATGTTCACCACACGGCTTATTCGTGAACGCTGACCAGATTTGCATTGTTGGCTCTGATTGGCTGTTGTGCTGGTGTTATGCCAAGCCCACTCGCTGCTACGTGATAGGACCAAGACATTGTCTATCTCAACACGTTGTCGCATAGTGCACTAACAAGTATGATCGAATTTTATAGCCTACGTTTATGATCGTTAGCAGTTTAAATAACGACTACGGAACCTTCCAGAAACAGGACAAGGTCTAGTCCCTTATCCCAGTCCTCTAGACCCAATGTCCTACATACAGTATGTTTTGCAGCAGAAGTGGCACAACTCATTTCAAAACATTGACTCCTGATCCTGATATCAATGTTGAGTGTCCATATTTTTCAATTAACACCGTTCATTATCTGTGTTTCTTTGTAATCACATCCATGTCTTACTCCCAACCCAATATCCAATTTCATGATTTTTTTTGCCATTATTGACCTGATACCAATCTCCCGTTTCCATTATTGCTAAACCCAACACTCCCCATCCATCATTTAAGCTAATTAACTGATAAGTTGGGTCAGTTGTGTTGGGGCTAGAAATTCTCAAAACCCCCTACATGGTGTTGTTGGCCCAAGATGGGGATTGTAAGAGATTTGGTCTCACTTAATTTGGGAAATCCATTAACGTTATCAATGAGGTCTCATTTTGAAAACAAAAATACTATAACTGGTTTGTTATTGAAGGAAAAAATGTTCTGTAGCTTCTTTCCATAAACAGCAATTTGGGGATCTCGTTAGTGGGATGTGAGAAGTGTAATGTAGGGATGCACAATAGTATCGGAATTGTATCGGAATCGGACGATACTTAATTTTTTAAAAAGGTCACTGACGTGCCCAATATTTTCCGCCGATATTTTATGACGCATTAATTGTACGTTGGACAGGCAGCGCTTATGCTAGTCAAAGCAGAAACAAAACGAGGATCAGCACAGGAGATGCGTTTGAAAGCGGAGAAGAAATGGAAGACAGATGCCGAAGTGGCTAATTTTCTCCTGGACAATTTGTGATGGCTAACATCAGCATCGTGCTAACATTAGCACGCTAATTATGGCAATACCAAACGTAACATTAGACACTAGATTGGCCAAGTGTGAAGATCCGCCAACCTATCTGGCAACCTTGAGTCTGGGAAGGAGGGGGAGGGGAAACAATGCGCTATAGTGTTTTGAATTTGACTGCATTACCAGTTTTGGCCACAATCTTACATATAGCCCCGTTAAGAGTGGTTTTATCTTCTTTTATTGTCTCGTACAGCATTTTGGGTCAACAGTGGTTGCTTAAATCTGCTTTGGAACAGTTGGTATTGTAAAAATCTAATTGAATCGTGATTCTTTCTATGTTGATTCAAAATCGATTCATAACCCTAACCCTAAACTACATTTGATTCAGTGTGATTTTTTTGGTTGATCTGCCACAGTCAAATGGGAAAAGTAACTCAAAACAGCAATCTGGGAAGAAGTTCATCGATCTATTGAATTGTGAATTGTTTATGAATCATGAATCTATTTTGATTTGAATCGTGGGCCCAAGATTCAGATTTGAATCGTGGGCCCAAGATTCAGATTTGAATCGTGGGCCCAAGATTCAGATTTGAATCGTGAGATTTTCGTGTAAGGGCTAGGGAGTTGGCCGGACCGGTAAAGGTACCACTGAGGTACTTATAAGCAAGGTACCGTCCTCAAGCACTGCTTCCTGGGTGTTGCGTTCACAACGACAAATAATCACTCACGGCTCGTTGACCGTCAGCTGTCTCCTTTCGACTTGTATCTCACAGAGAGGTGACCTTCTTCAAGTTTTGTCACGTCTACACAATAAAATAATGGTTTCAGAGTCGGTTGCATTGAATATTCAGAAGAAAGTTTATTGTCAAGGCTTCGGCGGCAGCGTGACTGATTTTCGGATGCTGTTTCAGCAGTTTCTTGTCGGGGCCCGAGTTACGAGAAACGCAATTATGAGAGAGTGAAAAATGACGGCGGAAATATTTGGGACACGGCAAAGTCGAGCTGGGTTTTCTAAAAATCGCTGGTCAGATTTCTTTTTCTTTTTATTTTATATTGACATGCGTCTGCAGGTGGCGCTAAAACTCTAGGAGACATTTCTTAATGCAATTTGTGAGGAAGTTGCTTTGTTTATGTGGTATAACTGTTTAACAGAGCAAATATTTTGTTAAACGTTACAGTCAACGGTTGGTGTGCTGATCCCGGGTGCCGTGTTCACAATGACAAATAATCACTCAATTAAATCAATTTAAACCCAGAAATGGCTCGTTGACCATCAGCCTTCTGACTTGTATCTCTCAGAGATTACGAGTAGAGGTGGTGATGGGTTAAATTTAGAGCTTGTATTTCGTTGTGGCGCTGGGCTGTATTGAAATGTTGCACTTAATTGTGATGTGTAACTGGAATCCCGCCATTAAGTGTAAAATACAGTTTAACGTTCAAAGCTGAAATGGAAGTTCATGGTAAAAAACCAAAACAAATTATCCCTGAGTATGTTAGTAAATTGAATATGCAACAATTTGCTACATCAATATATTAAAGAATGGATATCGCAGATTTTTGGGTTAGGGTTATTGCTTTGAGCCTTTTTTCTGTACTATTTCGAAATTAAGTACCACCACCTTGCTTCCTTCCTTCAGTCTTCCCTTCTTTCCTTTTCACCCCCTTTTAAGAGTTAACCAACCCTGCGCTGTGTTCACTTCGGTCCGAGTTCTAAAGAAATCATCAACTGGTCTGATGTCTCCCTTGTGGAAGCAGGTGCAGCCAGTCTACGTGCAGAGCTTCCGTATTACTTCTCTTTTTATTTACCGCCCTTTAAACCCTCCCTCATCTTTGGGCGTCGGCTGTAAACGAAGCCCCAAGGGTCGGGGATGACAGTCAGGTTTCGGGGGACCGTGTCGGCGCGCAAGGATCGGATTTTGCAGCAAACGAGGAGGGATGCAATCAGATCGAAACGCTGACATTGGCCGGTTGGAATTCCCAGACGCCTCGTGAAGAAGAAGAGAAGGCCTTTTCCTGGCGGCGGCATCGTTCGGTTCTCCATCAGTCCAAAGAGACCGACATCGTGGCTTTTCTCTTTCTCTCTCTTCTTGACTCAGTGCAGCCGGAGAAAGCTGTTATTATTGAGCAGTGATTGAAACGGCAGCTTTTTAAGCTTAGAATAACTAAGCTACAGCCAAGCTATTGTAAATACTTAATATTTATTCTGAAGGATACTCTCAATGTCAAAAATAGTGAGACATGATGTTAACGTTGACATAAAAATCTTAAAAGGTTTTGAGAGTGTTTTGCTTTTCAGTTTGTGTACGTTACAGGAGTTTTGTTTCTGCTTTTGTCAAGTTGTGTTAGTTGCTAATGGCAAAAAAAAATATTTCATTAATCATTTTGGTTCAGAAACAGTGTTTTTTGGTGTAAAATAGTAGCTTTTGGTTTAATTTCAAAAATCAACGAACAAATGATACTCAGATAAAGTTCATATCCGGTGGTGGTCTAGTGGTTAGAGGACGCACCTTTGGACTAAGCGTTTGTGGGTTCGAATCCCACCTCCAAAAGTACGATCATTGAGTCCTTGAGCAAGACCCTTAACCCCAAGTTGCTTTCTGTGAAACTGTCCCTGGAACTAGGAAATGGACATTGTGCCGGATAAAAGTGTCTGCTTAATTTGTTCAAAAAATGCACAGAAATCGGTGTAACTTTGGCGCTTAAATGAGACAAATGAAAATGGCTTCTGCTAAACTGAGTATTTGATGTGTTTCAGCTGTTTACTGCTTTTCGCGCCCTTCGGAGTCGCGGTGCGTGCACTGGTTTGCAGTGATCTGAGATCATCACGCCAGTATAAACACAGCGGTGTGGTGTGGGTGGTAATAATAATTTCATTTAAAGTGTCGAAGACATTGATCGTTAATCTGCAGGCTAAGAGCAAGAGCGAAGCGTTCGTGACAAGCGTTGATAATGTAGCGCTTCATGCGAGGAAATTTAGCGTCTGTTTAGGCCAATTTGGTGGAGCAATGTGAGTAAAGCTAATGATGTATGAGCTGTGGCATGTGAGTTTCGCAGTAATCTTTCTTTAATGGAAAGCAAATATTTTGTGAAAGTTGTTTAGAATATAGAACCTCCATTTGGAGCCGATATTTCGGCATGATCCTAAGCTATGTCTGTACGATCAAGAGATATTTTCCAATGAGCACAAGATATTTTCAGACATTACAATAATAACATTCTCCTCTCATGCAAAACCATCTCAAGCTCACGCAAAAACATCTGGCGAGCATGCAAAAAGTACCTTAGCTTGAGAAGATAGCTAATGCTAATGTGAATCTCATACTCACCCGAAAACCAAGTACGCACCTAAAAACATAAATGGCGAACAAAAACATCTCATGTGATGCACACACAAAATCTTCCTGTGCTCATGTAAAAACATCTTTTGCTCATGTAAAAGCTTACTGCGTGACTTGACCGGTACCCTACTAACTGCCCCTAAACCCTGAAGACATTATGTCATGCTCATGCAAAAACATCTGGTGAGTATGAAAAAAAATATCTGATGAGCATGCAAAAACATCAGGTGAAAACATCTCATGCTCATGTGGAAACGCTGCTGGTGCTCGCCTAAAAACATCTAATGCACATGCAAAAACAACAAGCTAAAACAACTCATGTGGCACATGCAAAAACTTCCCATGCTCATATGAAAACATCTGGGCTTACCGGGCTTACGTTCAGAAATCTTGTACTCATCCAAAAACATCTTGTGCTCACCTGGTGAGCATGCAAAACGTTTGGTGATCATGCAAAAAGCTCATGTTTATTTAAACATTTTTCTCACGTGTCCCTTTAAGGGCTCTGTATAAAATGTGTTTAATCCTAGGAATCTCTCCTAAACTTAAAATTTAACCCCAACCATCAACGTTAAACTTTCAGGTTCGCTTTGGGAGCAATTTTTAATACCATTCTTACCCAAATGGATAAATCTCAAGATAAATTTCAGACCTCAAACCCTACTTTTGCGTGTCCTCATAACCTCCTGACAACACGCATACTTTTTAAGAAGGTTTCTGGAATTACACATCCCAACTAGCTACTGTTATCAAAAGCTGACATTGCCAAGGTTATTCTGATGATCCTCTTAGGCCTTTTAAGGTATGACATTTACGGAAATTACTCTGCACTAATCTCCTCTCCTCACGTTTTTCGGCTCGGACTCATCCCCAAGAAGTAATAATAATAATAATAATAATAATAATATTGCAGCTGAATCCAAACTGGTTTCGAAAAAACCTCTTTGACGGCAGTGTTGCAGCTTTGCATCATTTGGCGTTTCACGTTTTTTAAGGCAATGTTCAATGCAATCGATGGCCTCGGCGAGGGTTTTAAGGGCAACGTTGGACTCTTTTACCCCGAGCCGGAGAGACGAGATGTGAAAGGAAGTCGAGGAGAATTTTGCAATTTTGAAGTGCAGAAACCATTGGAGCACTTCAGCCATCTCCACTCATCTCATTACGGAGCTTCTAATGCAGGGAGCTCTGATTTTCTCCAGCTGAATCATCTCCAAAGAGATTTCTATTGACCGCATTTACATGTCTAGCCCTTATTTTTTGCCCGGTAATGACTCAGCTAATTCGGCTCGGGAGAAATGATTCTGATGTATAACGTCTCATTTTTTCCGCATCCCGACGTTCATGGAGTCACATTGGAATTTTGCAGCAAAATCCGGGAACCCCACACTGTTCTTCATTAGCACGACGGTGTCCGAGGGAAACTGAATGTTTATTGCAAATAGCCCCTAAATAGATAAATAAAAAATATTTTTTGTGTGAGCGCAAGATGTGTTTTCATCCGCAGTTGCTTAACTGTCTTTCGGTTGCAGCATGAATTTTATACCCTTATACTTTAAGTTAGGTGTGTGGTATAAAGACATGGTCTGTGTGCTTTTAAAGAGACATCGGAAAGTAATTTCTGAATGCCATTTTAAACATTTTTTAAAAATCTCATGCTCACAAAAATATGTGGTTACCACACTAGAAAATCTTGGTGAACACATTAAAAAATATCGTGCTCGTGCAAAAATATGTGGTGAACACAAACAAATCTCACGCAAAAAACATTGTGGTGAACATGCAAAAATTGGTGGTGAGCACTTAATAAAGTCACATTTGTGGTGAGCACGCAAAAAAATTAATATTTAAGTTGGACTGAAGCCTGGTTTACACTTTAGATTATTAAATAATTTTTGCATTACATAATACATGTTTTTGTCCTTGTCACAAAAATCCGATTGTGTGACAACACACGACAGCAAAATTAAACAAACCTCTCGTCAAGTCACTTGACAAAGAATGAAAAATAAAAACGCGGCATCTCCAGTTCATATGCCGTGTCACGCCTCGTGTCAAAGCTGTCAGTAGCCTCGACCCAGCTTAAAACTCGAACCCTCGTCCGAGTTCGCTTATCTAACAAAACACACTTTTCACCCTATACACAGACTGACACTTATCTCCCAAGTGCTTGTGACTTAGAGAGCCTTTACTGATTCTAATTTAGCAGGAGAGCTGCAGCGGCCTTATCAGCGTAATAAATCGCTCGGCTTAAGAAGCCGTCGATGTCCGACTCGAGCTGCTCGGACTGTTCTCGCGCTGCTAAACCCATTTAGCCCCCTGTTTGTTTAGAAATGAGGTTTGGAAAGTTAACGCGCTCCAAAGCCGACTTTCGTTTCTTTACTGCAAATGAAGTGGACGTGGGAGGGAGAGACCGAACATAACGACTCAGACCCTGATGAGTTGGACAACCTCCAGATGGGAAAGAAAATGAAAAAGGCAGCTGTTCTTACTTTTTTACCCTCATGAGGGACACAATTAAAATTTTGGACTATAGGTTCTGGAGACTAGCAACTGTGCCCAAAAAAATTGTTTTCATTATGAAGGCAGTAATATATGTAAATGTATTAATTACTTTTTCAATTGTCTTAGATGATAGATATGTAGATAGATCAG
The DNA here is from genome assembly GCA_032718565.1 of Distichodus sexfasciatus. Lineage (NCBI taxonomy): Eukaryota > Metazoa > Chordata > Actinopteri > Characiformes > Distichodontidae > Distichodus > Distichodus sexfasciatus. The sequence goes on from JAVGVS010001397.1 coordinate 7,694, forward strand.
CATTAGATAGATAGATAGATAGATAGATAGATAGATAGATAGATAGATAGATAGATAGATAGATAGAACGTGAGATAGAGAGAGATAGACAAATGGATGGATTGATAGACAGATGAATGGATGGATAGACAGACAAATGGATGGATGGATAGACAGACAAATGGATGGATGGATAGATAGACTAATGAATGGATAGACATAGGATAGATAGGAGTATAGTTAGGTAGACAAGATAAATGTCTAGACGAGACAGACAGACAGACAGACAGACAGACAGACAGATAGACAGACAGAGACAGACAGACAGACAGACAGACAGATGGATGGATGGCTGAATGGATGGATGGATGGATAGAGAGATAGACAGATGGATAGACAGACAAATGGATGGATGGATAGATAGACTAATGAATGGATAGGATACATAGATAGATAGATAGAGGATAGTTAGACAGGACAAAAAGATAAATTTCTTAGACGAGACAGGAGATAGATAGATAGATAGATAGATAGATAGATAGATAGATAGATAGATAGATAGATAGATAGATAGATAGATAGAAAGTGAAATAGATAGACAAATAGATAGATAGAGTGAGAGTTAGACAAAAAGATAAATTTCTTAGACAATAGATAGATAGATAGATAGATAGATAGATAGAAAGAAAGAAAGAAAGAAAGTGAAATAGATAGATAGAGTGAGAGTTAGACAAAAAGATAAATTTCTTAGACAATAGATAGATAGATAGATAGATAGATAGATAGATAGATAGATATCAGGACTCAACAGGAACCCATGTTTGGCGCTGGTGGTCTAGTGGTTAGGATACTTGCCTCCACACCAAGAGGTTGTGTGTTCGAATCCCACCCCCAATGTGAATTTTGGAATTTCCAGTGTCCCACTCTAGAGACTCCATTCCAGACTTCCATTCCAGATTGTCAGAAGGACACAGAACTCCATCTCCTTCACCTGAACGCTAACTGATTATTTCCTGCATGAACAGCTCTATGTGTTTTGCAGGAATTTGTTGAAAAGTATTTTCTCTGTAAAATCTATTGGTTGTGAAGCAAATTTCATTTTGTCTGGTGGGTGGGTCTTGTTTGAGCCACCCTGTAGATGTGTACACCCGCAACAACATAATGTGAAATATTTTTATTTAAAAAACTGTGCCGTTTTACCGCCAATGCCTTTAAGGTTTGGCTTGGCACCGTTGGCGACGGGGAGGAAATCTAATTTCATGCAGCGCTTGGGAGCGGGCTGAAAAAAAAAATGTAAACGTCATGTAGTCGGTGGCTGATGCCCAGCTCGCAAATATAATTTTGTATAATGCAGTTAAAATCTACACCATCAGCACTGTACTCCAACACCACTCAGCCTGCTGCAGGGAAATTGCTGCATACATTTGGCACGACTTTGGCCTTGCTTCCCGAACTTCTTTTGCACCCCCTTTTGTGTAGAGGAATATTTTCAAGCTCCAATAATTTGCTTCCAAACTGCATCATATGTGTTGTAACACCACTTTACATTCGGCATGAAAACGGTTTCTTTTAAACATCAAGTTGAGCTAATCGTAAAAACAGAAAATGGTAATTTAATAGCTTTTTGTGATTTGATACGAGCAGAAGTGACCATATTGAATTGAATGTAAATTCTATCGTAGAAGACGTGATATCAGCAAATGTCAAAATGTTATCCATTGAATAACAGTCGGTCATGATGATGTGTTTCATTTAGCCTAGGTGCTAACTACATTTCAATGCATTCATGTACTGAGCATAAAAATTTCATGCTAACGCAAAAATATCTGGTGAACACTTTAAAATATCTCATGGTCATGCAAAACAATTGTGGTGAGCACACCAAAAATCCTCATGCTCATGCAGAAATCAGTGGTGAGCACACAAAAAATCTCATGCTCACGTGATAAAATGTAATGGACACATTAAAAAATCTCATGCAAAAATTGTGATAAGCACATTTTAAAAACCTTATGCGCTTATAAAATTTTGTAGGGAGCACATAAAAAAATCTTGTGATCATGCAAGAAAACGTGGTGAGCACTTTAATAAATCTTATGCTCATGCAAAAATTGTGGTAAGTCCATGGAAAAAATTGTGCTCATGAAAAAAGTTGTGGTGAGCGCACAAAAGATTTCGTATTCACATGAAAAATTGTGGTGAGCACATCACAAAATCTCAGGCTCATGCTAAAATTTGTGGTGTGCACAGTAAAACAATCTTGTGTTCACTCAAAAAACTGTGGTGAGCACATTACTAAATCTTGTGTTCACACCAAAAATATGTGTTGAACACATTAAAAAAGTCTCATGCTCATGCAAAAAAAAAAACACTTTTGGTGAGCACAGAAGAAAAAATCATTCTCATAAAAATTGTGGTAAACACCAAAAAATCATACTCATGCAAAAATACGCGTGAGCACATAAAGATTGGTCTTTTCAAATTAGTAGTGAGCACAAAAGTCTCTTGCTCTTGCAAAATGTTGTGATCAAAAAATGATGAATAAAGCATTATTGAATTTTTCTACTAATTAAACAGATCATTATATTAATTAAAGAAAATTTATCTTGTCCTTAAAGTGCTTCAAAAATTAGTGTTTCTCCCTTTTTTCCCCCCTTCGTTCAGGTGATTAAATCCTGTTTTCCTTGTTCTGAGTCATAAAACCAGCACATATTTGGATTATAGAGATATTCCAACGCTCGGCCTGGTCTGCGTGTGTTTTACTCGCAGTGAGCTCAAATAACTCCAAGTTATGGACACAAATCTGCATAATTCTATTAGCCGTCGCGCCCAAAGCAACGCTCAGATGAATTTACATTTCTGCATTGGGTTTGGTGCGGTAGAGGCAGCGTTTTCTCCAGCTGACCAATCGTATCAGAATGCAAACTTGGACTTGAGAGACAATATACTACACTATCCGGAGAAAATGGGGTGAATAAATTTGGCATTGTGTAACATTTCAATCAGTTAGAAAGTCAAAAAAAAAATGTTGTTATGGAGATTGTCTAAGTTCTAACTGCTCAATACTGATTACTTGCAACACCAAATTGGTTGGATTAGCTCGTTGAGCCTTGAACTTCATAGACAGGTGTGTCCGATCATGAGAAAAGGTATTCAAGGTGGGCAATTGCAAGTTGTGCTTCTCTTTGACTCTCATCTGAAGAGCGACAGCATGGGATCCTCAAAGCAAGTCTCAAAAGATCTGAAAACAAAGATTGTTCAGTATCATGGTTTAGGGGAAGGCTACAAAAAGCTCTCTCAGAGGTTTAAACTGTCAGTTTCAACTGTAACGAATGTAATCAGGAAACGGAGGGCCACGGGCACAGTTGCTGTTAAACCCAGGTCTGGCAGGCCAAGAAAAATACAGGAGCGGCATATACGGAGGATTGTGAGAATGGTTACAGACAACCCACAGATCACCTCCAAAGACCTGCAAGAACATCCTGTTGCAAATGGTGTATCTGTACATAGTTCTACAATTCAGCGCAATTTGCACAAAGAACATCTGTATTGCAGGGTGATGAGAAAGAAACTCTTTCTGTACTCACGTCACAGAGTCGCTTGTTGTATGCGAAAGCTCATTTAGACAAGCCAGATTCATTTTGGGACAGTGGTTTGGACTGATGAGACAAAATTTTTGCGCTTTGCATGGCGAAAGAAGAACACCGCATTCCAAGAAAAAACAGCTGCTACCTACTGTCAAATTTGGTGGAGGTTCCATCATGCTGTGGGGCTGTGTGGCTAGTACAGGGACTGGGGCCCTTGTTAAAGTCGAGGGTCGGATGAATTCAACCAAGTATCAACAAATTCTTCAGGTTAATGTTCAAGCAGCAGTCACAGTTGAAGTTGAAGTTACGCAGGGGTTGGATATTCCAACAAGACAATGACCCAAAACACAGTTCGAAATCTACAAAGGCATTCATGCAGAGGGAGAAGTACAGTGTTCTTGAATGGCCGTCACAGTCCCCTGACTTGAATATCATCAAAAACCTATGGGATGATTTGAAGCAGGATGTCCATGCTCGGCGCCATCGAATTTAACTGAACTGGAGAGATTTTGTATGGAAGAATGGTCAAAAATACCTTCATCCAGAATCCAGACACTCATTAAAGGCAATAGGAGGCGTCTAGCGGCTGTTATATTTGCAAAAGGAGGCTCAATTAAGTATTGATGTAATATCTGTGTTGTGGTGCCCCAATTTATGCACCTGTCTAATTTTGTTATGATGCATATTGCATATTTTCTGTTAATCCAATAAACTTAATGTCACTGCTGAAATACTACTTTTTCTATGCGCCATGACATATTAAAAGGAAGTTGCTACTTTGAAAGCTCAGCCAATGATAAAGAAAAATCCAAAAAATTAACAGGGGTTCCCATACTTTTTCATACAACTGTATATATATATATATATAGAGAGAGAGAGAGAGAGAGAGAGAGAGGGAGAGAGAGAAGAAGGGATATGTAAGATGACATTTAAGGAGGCCAAAGTAATGACAGTGTGGGATTAAGACAAAAACCCCAGCACTGTGTTGTGTGATTTTGTTTTATGTTGGTTCGCTTATGCCTGGTGTGCATTAAAGGAGGAAAACACTTTGTTCCATTTCATTTGTTGGGCGGATGTAAGTCAGCGTCCATTTTTTTTGTTCGGGGCTAATCTCAAACAACACACGTCATTTTAAAATTTCAGTGATTATTGTGTGTTTCCGCTGCAAAGAAGCTTATTCCTATTTTTCATCTGAAAGCCTGAGTGGGCTAAAATGTCATTTTTGGGAGAATTCATCTCACCCAGTTTTTTTGTAACAGCTTTACGGTTGTGATGTGATGAGTGTTTTTGTAAGACGGAGGTTGTTGTAGTTGAAGGTTGTTACTTTGCTGGTCGAGAGAGTGATATATATATATATGTGTGTGTGTGTGTGTGTGTGTGTGTAAGCTGAATGAATGAATGACTGAATGGGCAAAAATGATAACGTAGATGTTTGCATTTAACTTAAACTAAAACTAGAGAAACTAAAAGGTTAAAAATAAAAATATTTAGAAAAATATATTGTTTATTTTATACATTTTAAAATGAAATATATGACAAAAGTCTTGAGCCACTCTCTTCTTTATTTTATATATACATTTTTACTACAAAATATTTGGAATATGTCAATACAATTTATTATTTATTATTATGTTTTTTTTCCATACTTATTTTCAATTTTTTTCATGTTTTTTCCCCCACACAACATTCTAGAATCCTAGAAAATGCTAACACCAACATTTCTATTAAATATAAGAATTTTTGGCTTGCCAGTTTTCTTGAAGAACTATATTTACTATATTTATTTTATATTTATATGTACTGTATATATTTTTTTCCCTGTACAACTGAGTTGAGTGAGAGTGAGAGCCTGATCAGTTTCACTGTCAAATCAGTCTACTTTCCAGCCACTATTTAAACACTGAAATTGGAAAATGTTCCTGCATATGTGGTACCTGAAGACTCTCTTTTCAAATTTTAGCAAAAGAGAGACAGTTTCTCATTCAGTCAAAATCGTATCCTCATAAAAGAAGGTCAGCCTTGTTGGCGGCACATTTTTTAAACCAAGTCTCAAGTACTGCAACAGGGGACCGATGCCATTTGATTAGCTTGTGGAAGGTCCAGGCTAGATGTTAAGAATTTATGAAAAGAGCTACGTGTCCTTGGTGGTTTCCTCTTTTGTGAAAACTGAACACATGGTACTGAAGAGAAAAACTCTAGGCAGTGTCCTGGTTTTTAGCGCTCAACCTAAAGCTGTTTTCGGATGCTGGTGGTCTACCGCCTTTTTGATTCTTCGCAGAAGACAAGATGCCGGAGGCTTTTGTGTTTTGTGGTCTTGCTTTGGGAAGTTGCTTGGGGTATTTTTGATGTGCAATGAATTTTTTGGATTTGAATTTTGGCACTCTCCAAAAATGTCAAATAGAAACTAGAGCTGAATTTCCGCAAGAAAACACTAATGTGATTGCTCAGACTTTGTAGCTGTGACATGAAAACTGACCCACTTTGATTAAAATGCATTGAAGTGAATGGGGAACGAACAAGGGATGATAAAAGCAATAAAAAGACGAGTGCAGGTGGAAGCAGATTGAGACGTGTGTTCAGTGAGGTGGCATAACCGTCGTGTCAAAACACACAAAAGAAAAGACTTCGAGTCCCAAATCCCGTGTATTCTTAATGGAAGAAAACGAAAAGTGTGCTTCATTGTGACGCAGCTCCGGGGTATGTGCATAGGATTGTGGGAAATGTAGTTCCCTGCAAAAACAGCTCATTTTATAGGCCAAATTGGTTCAAAATGACAAACTTCAGTATTTCATTTTCAATTGATCAAATTTTTTTCAATTTTATAATGTTATAGTGTAATCAATAAGAAAGAAGAAATATTTATGTGTCTAAACAAACAATTTTTGAGAACAAATAATTTAGTATATATATGTGTGTGTGTGTGTGTGTAATTATTACATTGTTTGAGTAGGAAAACAGTATTTAAATTAAGCATTTCCTTGAGCATAACAATAATCTCAGTCATGTATTCAGACATTTTAAAGCATTATTTTATGCTTATGTATCGGATTAGTATCAGTATCAGCAGATATCCAAATTTACAATATCGGTATCGGACATAAAAAGTGGTATCGGCCCATATCTAGTACATTAGCAACTAACATAGTGTACATTAGCAACTAACATAGTGTACATTAGCAACTAACATAGTGTACGTAAGCAACTAACACAGTGTACATTAGCAACTAACACAGTGTACGTAAGCAACTAACATAGGATACATTAGCAACTAACATAGGATACATTAGCAACTAACATAGGATACATTAGCAACTAACATAGTGTACATTAGCAACTAACATAGTGTATGTAAGCAACTAACATAGCATACATTAGCAACTAACATAGTGTACATTAGCAACTTCCATAGTGTACGTAAGCAACTAACATAGCATACATTAGCAACTAACATAGCATACATTAGCAACTAACATAGTGTACATTAGCAACTAACATAGTGTACGTTAGCAACTAACACAGTGTACGTAAGCAACTAACATAGTGTACATTAGCAACTAACACAGTGTACATTAGCAACTAACATACTGTACATTAGCAACTAACATAGTGTATGTAAGCAACTAACATAGCATACATTAGCAACTAACATAGTGTACATTAGCAACTAACATAGTGTACATTAGCAACTAACATAGCATATATTAGCAACTAACATAGCATACATTAACAACTAACATAGCATACATTAGCAACTAACATAGCATATGTTAGCAACTAGCATAGTGTACATCAGTAACTAACAGTGTACATTAGCAACTAACATAGTGTACATTAGTAACTAAAATAATGTTGCTAATATAGTTAGCAATACTTTAGCAACTATGGTTTTCGGAAGCAAATTGAGGTTAAAGGTCTTACTCAGGGACCCAAATGATGGTAGTGTGGGAGGTCAGATTCGAACCCACAACAACTTGGTCAAAGGCGAGCATCCTAGCACATGCTGTTCCGATCATATAATCCAACAAATAAAGGGATAGAAACAGTGTTCAAAAATGGGATCTCATAATTTTAGAGCACAAACCAGGTTTCTTAATCCCAGAAGTGAAAACCCAGTGACCTGCACAGTCTGGAGATGGTTCTGACCCCAACACACCTGGTCCAGCTTGTCAGGTAATTATCCTGGTTGGATCAGGTGCATTGGCTCTAAGAACGCCGGAAGCTCTACATGAAGGAAGATCCCAGGGGTTGGGATTAAAAAGAATTCCACTCTGATCCACAAGGCCCAGATTTGACGTTTTTCTGCACCGGCTCATCTAGGATGCTGCATTGCCGGTTAGAGAGCCTGCTCTACAAGATTGAGTACATGGACTTCTCGGGGTTGGATGCACCAATTTATACGGTGATCCAAAGAAAGGAAGCACTGAATCTTTGTTCTTATTTTTGGGCTAATTTTGAACTTGAACAGACCTTGTTGGGGAGTGGGCCCCGTGATCAGTTCAAGTCCTGGACCGGTAAAGGTACCACCGAGGTACTCGTGAGCAAGGTACTGTCCCTAAGCGCTGCTCCCCGGGTGCTGCCAAAAAAGCTGCCCACCGCTCCTTCACGGATTAGTCAAATGCAGAGCTCACATTTCGTTTGGTGCATTGTGTGCTATGATATGCTGTGGTGTGTTCACAATGACAAATAATCACCCACTAAAAATTGTTTAAACCAGGGGTAGGCAACTCCGGTCCTGGAGGGCCGGTGTCCTGGAGGTTTTCCATCCTACCTGTTCAGTCTCTTCTGCTGGTAAGATAAAGACGTTTCTTTTTACTTCGCTCACAATGTAGACCACCTGTATTATGTGAATCCCTTGAGAGCCTGTCAGGGAACAACAGAACGGCGAAGAGAGCTGTTTCAGTCGTGACCCGTGACCCGGAGAGCTGAGATGCAGCAGCTTTTCCAATCGACTCGGCCTCCGATGATTTACACCTGGTCTTAGGTTGAGTTATTCAATAGATCTGCTGGATACTGGCCCTTAAGGACCAGCTTTGCATGCTCCTGACCTGCAGAAATTCTGTACGCTATTACAAAGACATGTGCTCGCGTAGAGGTGTCTAAACTTGAGAAGGATGGAGTGGAGTGGAGGCGAGAGCATCTAACAAGTGAGGACACGTAAATAATGAGGGCATGACAATGAAGTAACAAAGACAGTAAAATAAAAAAAGAAGTACTCACGTCAATGTGGACATAGCGGCAAACTGTATATACCAAAGTCAAACTAGGACTACAAACAAATTCTTGGAAGACACGTCGTCTCGTCTCTCTATGTATCTGTACAGTATATAGCAGAGATGACAATAAAGTTGACTTTGACTTTGACTTGACTTTGAAGACAAACCGAGAGCCGTGTCATGTTTTATACGGGAAATAACAAAATTGTATGGAGCACAATATTTCGAACTGAGATGAACAATTTGTCACTCAGATAGCATGGAATATGACTCTTTATTTTGTACTTGATCCAATGGCAAATGAACTTGTATTGCAATTAACTAAAATTGGCCAATAATACCATCGAGGTGATCTGTTGACAGGGCCCCAGTATGAAAATGTGGTGTGGAAATCAGCTCTGGATGTAGATCAATTAAATACTTAACGAATTTGGAGTCAACACAGAATTTCTAGGTTCTCATAGTAACGTCAGTCAGACAGCCATATATATTCCTTATAAATCCAGCTGGTAAGAGAGAAAACTTTGACCATTTTAGAGAGACAGCTTTTGTCCTTCCTTTTGTTCTGGCGGTGCAGCTGAAGGGGTTTGTTCATCGATCTGGCAAGGGCGTTTAGCATCGATCGCGATCTCTCAGTGCGTTCAGGGTTAATTCGAGGAGGTCATAGTGTAGCACTGCACTACTTAATGAACCTTCAATAATCCAGACACTACTCATTGTGCTCCAAACTCTCAGATGCCTAAGATGATTCGTGCATGGGGCGGCTCGATGTCTGGCACAGACGCTCTTCGGCCAAGTTCATTACCATCGCTAGCTTTTGGCTAATTCTCCATTACATTGTGTTTCGTGAGGTCGCAACTGTTCACGACTGAGCTGATGATGAGGGATAGTGGCGAACATCAAAAAAATTTAATGTTTGCATGATTCGTTGATCTGATATCAAATCGTATAAACTCATCAACCTCATAGCTTTCTCAATCAGAAAATACAGTCCATCTGTTCCGTGTCATTTTGGTAAGCCGTATTATCAAGTTTGCGTAAGCAGTTTGTGTAATGTCCAGTTTGTTCACTCTCTCCGCTATAACCCATCAGTTTTTGCCAAAAACACAGCAGTCGCTTTTTATTAAAGATGTCGCCTTAATGATACCAATAACAACAGAAAACGAAACAAATTATACAAAGAAAGTTAACGTAACATATACTGAAGCGGTTCACATTGTTTCAACGATACATATTCCAACTTTATACGAGACTAGAATATATCTTTCAGTGAGTGAGTGATTCTTTGTCATTGTGAATACACCACAGCACAGCAGAGTACACAGTGCACCACTGCAAAACGTGAACTCTGCTTTTGAATCACCCTTAATGGAGCAGTGGGCAGCTCCAACAGACGGTACCTTGTTTATGAGTACCTCAGTGGTACCTTTACCAGTCCAGGACTTGAACTGATGACCCTCTGATCATGGAACCAACTCCCCACCAACTGCTCCCTGTACTACCAACTGTAGCACTACATTAGAGAATGTTTGCAAACATTTTTGGAGTTTGAAACTCAATGCAATAAGTGTTTACCTGCTTCAACTCAATTAATTTTCACAAGGGACAGACAGGGCCGGATGTGGCCTGCGGGCTGGGCAATGCCAAGGTCTGGTCTAGAGTTTACACCATTCAATGCCTCGAAGTAAAAATACATTTTTTATTCAATACTTTTTGTAATAATGGGTTAAAACCCTTCTCATTGGGGACAAAAATTGAGAGCTTGGTTCGAAACAGAAGGGAAGTTAACAAATCTACACTGAAACTAATCACCCCATTTTACATGTTGCAGTGACATATAAAAGCAGTACGCGTGTTACTTTACATGTTCAAGGATGCACGCCGAAGTGTTTACGCAAGACGCTACGAGTGCGTTATGGAGACAGCCTTCGCATAGTGTTGCCCATGCATTACTCCCCATCAACTTGCTACTCTCTTTATAATTTGCCATTTAAATGAAATGAAGTAGCGTTGAACTCAAGGCCAAGTCATCCGTCTCAGCAGCTGGCAGCGGGTTTCGCGGAGGACGTGGGCGAGCAGCAGCCCAATGTGACACCGGAGGAGGAGCGTTGGCAAACGGCTGCTTGGGGTTTGTTGCAGAGAAATGCAGCTGGAGGAATTCTCAATGGAGGGCTATTAGGGATGTCGTGAAATATCGACTTGCTTTTTAATATGTGCGTTGTGGTTCATACAGTTTGACTTAAGAGACTTACTATATTCTAAAAAAAATAGCTTTCAGAGACCGAAAGGAGCACTATAATGCACGAAACTGTAACATTATGACCAGTGACACCATAAACTGTAATGGTCAAAGTGAATGAAGCACCTTTATTTGGCGTCTTGTTTAAATGTCGACGATTTTTAATCAAACGGTCTTGCTTGAATATTGAGGCAATCAATGGTATTCATAAATACCTAAATAGACGACTGACAGTATCGATATTATATGTATTCAGTAATACCTCACCGTACGGTCTTAACTGGTTCCAGAACACAAGATTTAACTCAAATAAATCCCCTAAAAAAGGCAACCTAGACCGCCCTATAAACGCACCACCTACCGCATACGCTGCTACATTTGCCTGCTGCGTGAAACTTTAAATACTTTTAGAATTTTACGCGTTCATGATCTTGTTTTCAAATGACGTAAATCTGACTAAAACAACATAGGGCGATGTATTAGTGTGTGTGTATTAGGGTTGAGTACTTTTCACATCTGAACTGATATTGGTACCTGGTGTTCAGTACCGATACTCAATGGTACCTCATTTCGATACCTTGCTCTGAATCTGCAGTACCTGGTTTTTATCAACATGAGTGAAAATGAGTGATTATTTGTCATTGTGAACACACGACATCACAGCACGTAGTGCACCACAGCCAAACGTCGCCTCTGCATTTGACCCATCCGTGAAGACGCAGTGGGCAGATGACACGGGCAGCGCCCGGGGAGCAGTGCTCGGGGAGGTTCGTTGCTCATGAGTACCTTCAGTGGTAACTTCGAACCGGCGACCTTCTGATCGCGGGACGAATGCCCAACCATTACGCCCTGGCAAATGTGTTCAATTTAATGTATATTAAAGATACCTGTAAATCTTTGCTGTCGGGCAGAAACCTTTTATGTTCAAAACGGTTATTTTTCAGGAAATTGAAAAACAATGCATATTCTAAATATATGAACATTGTGCAGTCAAAATTGGTATGACATCTTAAGATATGGTCATATATTTGTGTGTAATATAAAACGGTCAGGCCGTGAAGACCAATGAATTGTTTTATGGCAAAAAATAAAAATGAGAAAAAAAGTGACCAAAAACTCACAGTGACCAAAACTATTACTCAAGAATGTCTGATATTTTTGGATGTATGTATGTATGTATGTATCTATGTATCTATCTATCTATCTATATATATGTATGTATATGTATATATATATATGCTCGGCAGCTATACAATAAATATTAAGCTCCCCTTTTTTCTGTTCATTTTCGGCACTCTTTTGCAAATCTTTTCTGCCGAGTCGATTAAAAGAGCTGGGATCATCATCAGCTTTCCAGACGCGGTTCGTGCCTTGGCAGCTTTTTTCCGTACAGTAGATCTCCTTTGCGTCGCCCTCAAAGTACGGGAGGATTTTCATTCTGATGCCCGATTTCCATCTGGGCCAATCTGCTCACAACTGGCCCGGTCCGGCACAGCGAGAGTGTGGCGACGGTTCTTAGCGGCGAGTTTAAGAATGGCGGCCTGGAGAGATGATTGGAGGATTTTCTCTTTCTAACTCTCTCTCTCTCTCTCTCTCTCTTTTTCCTGTTTCGTTCCCGTCTGTCAGTGACAGCTGGCTCTGACTCATAGCCAGGGTGAATAGATATCAGAGAGATGGGATGGGATCGGGGGGAAGCATGGAGAGGGAGGGTATTTGGGGAGGGGGGATGTTTGTGGCTCTTTTTCCAGCGATCGTCGGCCTATAGCACGATGCCCCATTTAAACGTTATGTAAAGTGATTAGGATGCCAAGTAGGAAAAAGGCATAGTGGGGGAAAAGACATAGTGTTTCACTCTCAAGGCTACAACACAAGTGAAAATGTGGTTTACTAGGAAGTAGAGCACATCCGATATTGGATTTTTATGAACGATATTGACACTGATCATTTGACAAATTTATAAATCAGACAATATTTACTATATTTATTTCTCTTTAGGACAAAGCATGAATAAAAATAATATTTCTTCTTTTTATGTGAAGATCACAAAGATCACAAAATGCAAAATTACATCAATATATTTCATTATATATCCTGATTTAAACAAGTCTAAAAAACACCAAAAATCCAACATGGGTGTTGCTTTTACACCCTCTAGTGGACAAACTACACAGTGACAACAGGCATTACATGGCTAAAATCTCCGTGACTTGCCATATCTTCGTTTCTTTTCTTTTTTAAAAATTTTGTCAATATCAATTTCTATAACAAATCGTACTATTATAAATACATTTATTTCATTTAGCATCACAAACCAACAATCTTTTTCCAAATATTTGTTCTGTCAAATTTATAGAGTTCTGACCAAACAATATTCACAGACTGTTCAAAAATATATTAAGTCTAGCAAAAAGAACACATGCATGAAAACACACAAAAAAAATAAGCATTGGAGTTGTCCGATTTATCGTTCAGACCCTCAGACTCCAGCCTGGATGTCAGGTTTTCTTTTTGGTTAAAAGAAGCTGAGTTTTTCCCCCTTAGTTCCCAGCTCAGGAAATGAAAGCGGATATTTATAGCTTCGATACAAATTGTGTCAGGCTGAGACCGAGAGAGCCGACACTATCATGTCGCTAGCTGGCGCGCTGCGATGATCTCGGAGCAGTTAGAATCCACTTATTTACGTCATTTCAGAAAGCGGACGTGCACAAAACAAGCCTCGCAGTCGGCCCGTCACTGTGCGTCTAGTGCAGTGGACTGTGAAACAATCTCGCTGTTAGAAAAGAATAAAAATGTGTTGATTGTGGTTACTGTCAGAGTTGTCATATGTGCAAAGTGCTGCCAGCCATTTTTGATTGAAAGTGATTATTATTATGAATTAAAATCAAAGCACGAGATTTAAAATGATTTAAAATATCACACTTGATTCTGAACTGATTCGAACAAAAGATACCAGAATTTAAAATATAGCTTTAAACCACAAAAAAAATCCACCAGTCAAAATAAATTTGTGTGCAAAAACTTTTTTCCCCTTATTTTTCCATTCATTTCACAATTTTAATATTGTATTTTTATCAATTATTAAGTGTTGCATTTTTAGTAAATATTAATTGGGTAACAATTTGGCCAAATGTAGAAAATGTTAGCATGTAAGTAAGTTTTTTGATTGATAATGTAAGTTCACAAGGGTTGAACATAGTCAGGGAAAAAATATTTTAAATATAGAAAAATATACTGTAATAATAATTAAAAAATTCTACCAAAGAGTTATTTGGCATTTATTATTCCAGAATGATCGGGCAGATGCTATAAGGGAGATTGAAAAATAGCTTTTTATACAGAACCGTTTCTAAATCTTTTCTAAAAATTAATCCAAGAACACTTAAAGCAGAGTATTATTTTAGTTTTTGAAAATATATATTATAATTTTTTTTAATCATTTAATAAT